>JAVTVY010024574.1:0-94854 GCA_036873755.1 Hanleya hanleyi
AAGACCTCACTCGACCCCATTGGATCACCAGGGACTCACCTAGACTCCAACATGTCCACCCTGTATGGCCCTATACACCCATAGCCATGCAGTATAGGCCTATGGTCCTACCCAGGCCTTGGTGACTTTTTTCAAAAATTTCACCAATTCGCTCCGCAACCCTACCCATCGTGCTCTAAATGTCGAGACGTGAAAAACGAGACCCCACAACCCTACCGCAAATGTCGAGAAGTGGGTTTCCCAGGGGGACAAACATCGGTCCTATACCCCAGTATGGGAATATATATTTATATATCTATGTCTATATGGGGCTATATCGTACTTTTTCCAAAATTTCACCGATTCGCACGGGGACACTTCCTATCGTGTTCTACATGACGAGACGAGTAAAACGAGATCCCACAACCCTACCGCAAATGTATAGAAGTACGTTTCCCAGGGGGGACAAATATCGGTCCTATACCCTAGTATGGGACTATATGAGGCTCGGTGACTTTTTTCAAAAATTTCACCGTTTCGCTCCGGGACACTTCTTATCATGTTTGTTTTGACGAGACTAAGAAAACGAGACCCCACAACCTATACCGCAAATGTGGAGAAGTAGGTTTCCCAGGATGGTCCCATACCCCATATAGGCATTTTCCCGTAATTTAGAATAAAGTCCGTATTCCGTATTTTTTCAGGAAAATTTTTACATACACCCACCCTGGAACTAGGGGGAGATAACTCTATTGACAGGCGAGCCCCGTTAAGCCCGGCGACCTATATACCACCCATACCCCATATAGGCATTTTCCCAGGTTTTTCGATAAAGTCCGTTTTCCGTTTTGTTTTTTTCAGGAAAAAATTTACATGCACCCACCCCATTGCCTGAATGCCTCTTCACCTAGGCTTCACTTTGATACCTCACTCGACCCCATTGGACCATTAGGGGCTCCCCTAGCTCCAACACGTCTATTTCCATACCCTTGGGCCACCGCGCATGCGTAGAATGACCCTAATTTAACCCCACACCCAGCCCATCAGATGCCCCTTCATGAATGCTTCACTTTGATACCTCATTCGACCCCATCGGTCCACTAGGGGCTCCCCTAGCTCCAAAAAGGCTATTTTCATACCCTTCGGCCACCGCGCGTGCGCAGAATGCCGATATTTCAACCCCACACCCAGTCCATCAGATGCCCCTTCACATAAGCTTCACTTTGATACCTTACTCGACCCCATTGGTCCATTAGGGCTCCCCTAGCTCCAACACGTCTATTTCCATACCCTTGGGCCACCGCGCATGCGCAGAATGACCCTAATTTAACCCCACACCCAGCCCATCAGATGCCCCTTCACGAATGCTTCACATCGATACCTCACTCGCCCCCATTGGTCCATTAGGGGCTTCCCTAGATGCCAAAACGTCTATTTTCATACCCTTCGGCCACCGCGCATGCGCAGAATGACCCTAATTTAACCCACACCCAGTCCATCAGATGCCCCTTCACATAAGCTTCACATCGATACCTCACTCGACCCCATTGGTCCATTAGGGGCTTCCCTAGATGCCAAAACGTCTATTTTCATACCCTTCGGCCACCGCGCATGCGCAGAAGGCCGATATGTCAACCCCTCACCCAGCCCATTGGATGCCCCTTCACCTAAGCTTCAATTCGATACCTAACTCGACCCAATCGGACCATTTTATCTAGGGACTACTTTTTCTCCGCGGAAGCTTTTTCCCGAGACCAAATCACCGCCAAAACCGCGGCCAGACCGCATCACCGCGGATGAATACATCCTGAATACATCCCCTGCAACAATTGGAACTCTCCTGTGCTGGAGGTAGCTTTTGGTCCTTCTGCCGGAACTATACTGCACTTGACCTCTGTGACCCTCCCGTGACCTCCCTAATATGCAAATTTCTGAGGTCAACTCCACCTTAAATACGCTTTGTATACTACTAAGCGATACGATATCTGATATTTGAAACATCATTAGTCTTGCTGGCATCGTTGAAATCTTTTGACTGCTTCTTCCTTTGCAGGAAAATAACCTATGATTATTATTATTAGCCTATGGTTGCTTCTTTAATTTGGTGGTAATGATGTTATGGGAATATGATCTTCTGATTTTTGCGGATGTGAAAATGGGATATGAATGAATATTGAATGATAGGTCAGACGCTTGTATTGTATTTCTCATCAGAGAATATTCAAGTGAAATGTAGCAATATCATTTACTAACATCATACCTTCAGGAATCTCAAGTCCTCTTGTCAACATGAAACTTTCCGAAGAGATAATATAAGTTTGAAAGCAATAATTTCTCCTTAACATGTCTTAGGGTATAATATGTAAAATTGTTTTGAGAATTGTTCATTTAATACAAAAAACTACCAATTGTTCATTTAATATATATAAAAAACACTGTTCAATAAAATTATCTAATTTGCCAGACTTCTTTCCCCATTGCCAATATAGAGATTCTTTGTTCAATGTGTGAAGAAAATTTGATGTAAATTCAGTTTATTTCAGATTTGATGGGGCGACATCTAATAATATTTGCTTAAATTTGCTGAAAGCCGTTAATATCTGAATCCAAAGACAGGGAAAGAGACACCTTCTATTCTATTATATTCAATTGAATTGTTTAATATCCTATTGCTGGGTAGATAAACACCATGTTTACAGAAGGAACAGTGTGAAAAATATACTGCGGTCAATAACTGTGTCAGATAAGCAACTCTACACAACATAGGCATATATGGCGATCATGATGTTATCGTTATTTTCTCGGTATTCTGTTTATTCTGAATAGATTCGTGGAAATGTGCTCGTTCCAGGAAAACATCTGTGATATAAATATTGACGTCTGGGTCACGCCCTCTGCTCTATTCAACATTGGGTTATTACGAACAAAAGATTATTCGATTTAGCGTACCTATATACCATGGTATGCTGTAGATCAGTTTATGTAGGTGAACAGACATACACGCTATACTGCAGGTATTCGTGCAGTAGCATGGTTGAATAACACGAACTCTATGACTATCAATAATACAACTACCGGTACATAAGATGGAAATTATAGGTTTGCCTGAGTTGCAGCTACTCAATCCAAATTATTATTTCTCTAATAAGTTTCGAATTTGCTCTGGATTTACAAAGTTGGATTACTAAAGTCTGTCTATTTTAATTAGTCGTCTACTTTGGAGCTTGCCAAAAATCAGTAGTTAACCCTGCAACAATTTTCTTTTTTGCAGCGTGTAGAACAAACTGAACTCTACAAAATGACTACCATTTCTCCGTGATATCGATAATATATCACGCTTGAAATAACTTTATCATTCACTCCATATAAAACTCCATTACAGTTGTTTATGTACCGGGCCTCAATTACATAGGGAGACGTCATAATGTATTCATGCTCATTGGCACAAAGGTCATTAAAGCCGAATATAGTAAAAACAGGCGGTCCGTGAGAGTGTCGCACATATTCCATGCCCAGTGAAATTGCCGAATGATAAACCGCACACACCTCTATGACCATACAAGGCATTGTTGACCTTTGTGCTAGACAGCCCGAATACATTATGACGTCTCCCTATGTAATTGAGTCCCGGTACATGAAACAACTGTACTGGAGTTTTATATGGAGAGAATTAAAAAGTTATTTCAAACGCGATATATTATCGATATCACGGGGAAATGGCAGTCGTTTTGTAGATTTCTGTTTGTTCTACACAATGCAAAAAAGAAAATTTATGCAGAGTTAACTGCTGATTATTGACAAGCTCCAAAGTAGACGACTAATTAAAATAGACAGACTATAGGAGAAAATACATATTTAATGATTTGCTCTTAAAGTATATGCAAATTACCATGCAACAAATATATTATTACGGTTTTCGATCCACATACATGTATTTACGGAATACAGGGGTCAAATTAATAGAAATTACGCTGGAGACAATTATGCAGTCGGAAACAGAAATTTTTCGAATTAAAGTTACAGTATGCAGACTGTCGAACATGTATATGTTATCATGGTTATCACGCTAGAAAACAAGGAGTATTATCACATCAAGGGCAAAGGATCCTTAACAGACTGTCAAAATTCGAAAATAGGGTTTTCGCCTAATATGCAAAATCATAAGTCAAACATAAACCATGCAAAAGACTGAGAATATCTCGACCTTGGTAGTTTCAAAATGGGGTCCTTGTTGAAGAAAAATCTTTAAATGGTAACAAGCAATTGTTGACAAAGTCGAAGTTTAACATAGTAGTCAATCAGGAAATATAGGTCAATCTGACTAATTTTAATGAGTTTCTGTATTATGATCACATGCCTGTGTGATTTAAGTTTGGTACTCCTGCATATTCTTGAAACATGGTTGTAATGATAGACATAGATGAACATAGCACATGCCTACACATATGATGACAATACTCCAATACCAATTTTGGCAGCAGCCCAAGTATGTGTACAGTGTAAGTTCAGTTAGCCTAGACATAATGACATGAGTTACCGCGGGTAAAACAACAATAGGTGACAATATAAAAAAAACTTTGACCCAGTGACCGTCAAAATAGGTCAATCACTCTTTGCGAGAGACTACTCTTCTTCGCTGATGTTCCCAGTCAGATATTTTTCAGATAATTAAATGGTGAAAAATGACATAATTTGACCTACTGACCCCAAATACTTGGTCGATCTCACTCATTTCCGATAGGCGTCTGTTTCGTGACCACGTGTATGTGTTATACAAAATTGATATGTTCGTTCTTCAATATACTGGTAATGAGATAACAAAGACGGATGAACGTAGCACGTACATGATGACAATTACGCAAGGACAGCTTTTAGTTGTAGTCCATGACCTGGTTTGTGTCCACTGCAAGTTGAGTAAGCTTGGGCCTTAGGGGTCACGTTCAATTAATCGAACCCCTTTCTCGATGCCTTCAACATGGATCGAACAATTTCTCGGTTTCTGTCTCGATCGAAAGGATACGATATGGGTACGAAATTGATCGTAATCTCGAAGGGGATCCAGAATTCGATATATCCGTGTTATTTTGTTATTTGGCCGAGTAGTAGCTTCTCCAGCGAACAGAATGTTGTGCGAATAGTATATACATATCACGGCCCATAAAACGGCAATGGATTTGTTTCTCTATGTGATTCAACGTTTAATCGATATATCCATATCTTGATGTTTCCTGGATCAAATTGAAAGAAAACATTTCACTTATCTATATAAATTATGAATATATAATTGAACAATTTTCACTTACATCGATAATTGATTGTATATCTGACAAGTATCCGACGCGGAATAAATGACACATAAACGGGACTTTATCTGAATAATAATGATATGGATGCATGGGTAATTATTGTTCTATAAAATTATTTTGTACCAAACATGGATCGTTTCAACCGCTATATGAAAGGTACGTTAACTGTTTGACCGGTGTATTAGACTCGGTGTGTAATTTGTTTTATAATTTGGTAGTATTCGTTTCAGTTTCCATTTTTCTGATATAAACTAGCGGTAATACTAACAATCGGAGCTAGAGGTGTTGATAATTCACATCACAGTCGGTCTGCGAAAACTGGGAACGGCTGGGAACAACAGCGAAGGGACGGGTTATTTTGTTTTAAAGAAAATCAAAACTGAAACAACATTGTAGGCGGGGATTGACAACATACTCGCTTTCTATTATTTATTGTTAAGTTCGTGTATGTAGCAAACTAGCCAAACGATGAAAGTAATAGCTGCCCAATTCAGAGCGCATCCACGCTTTAGACCAACGCGCACATACGTTTTACTATCAAACACAGTCAGAAAAATGGTGTTAATTAACACTAAAAATTGGTGTTGACTTCAACACCAAAAAACAGTGTTGAGTTAGAGCCTACACCATATTGCCCCAACACCATTTATTGGTGTTAGTTAACACCGTTATTTGGTGTTAGTTAACACCGTTACCCGGTGTTGAGTCAGCATCCGCACTCGTCGGTCAACACTAAAAAATGGTGTTGAGCCGGTTTCAACACCATTTATTGGTGTTAGTTAACACCGTTAATTGGTGTTGAGCCAGCATCAGCACTTGTCAGTCAACACTGAAAACTGGTGTTGAGCCAGCTTCAACACCATTTATTGGTGTTAGATAACACTGTTAATTGGTGTTGACTTCAACACCAAAAAACAGTGTTGAGTTAGAGCCTACACCATATTGCCCCAACACCATTTATTGGTGTTAGTTAACACCGTTATTCGGTGTTGAGTCAGCATCCGCACTCGTCGGTCAACACTAAAAAATGGTGTTGAGCCAGCTTCAACACCATTTATTGGTGTTATTTAACACTGTTAATTGGTGTTGAACCAGCATCTGCACTTGTCAGTCAACACTGCAGAACGGTGTTGAGCCCGCTTCAACACCATTTATCAGTGTTAGTTAACGCTGTTATTTGGTGTTGTCCGCATCAAAACTGATCTATCAGCAAATGAAAAGGGTGTATCAATTGAGGTGAATGAAAAACCAAAACAAGATTGATAGAAAAAGAACATATATTATAAAACGCAATCTGTAATATTTCATTGTATGACATTATGACACTCATGTATAACTAGAGGCCATGGCCACATTTGATCTCATCGGCCTAGTGTGAACTTGCCGTCCCTTTCACATGACCAATATAAATCTCCAGTATGGACAGATAAAGGGCATTCAATGCAGTGTGAAAGTTTAGCTACTGTGCAAAGTTTCACTGTTGAGCAAGCTTACTTTCCCTTGTACAGGAAAGAACAAACCGAACACAAATACCATAGTTTTTCCATAGAACCATGATTTTACCATGCTACATGTAGTATGGCTCTACCATGGTACCGTGCTATGACCACAGTACATGTACCATGGCTTTACAGGTTCAATGGCTTTACATGGTACATGTACTGTGACAAACTGCATACACCATGGTAAAACGATAAAATTGACCAAAAACATAGTGGTTCGTACCATGGTATTAAGTCTGGCATTGTACTGGAATAAATCTGCATTCACATCAGATGAATTGAAGAGACTGAATGCTCCAGAAACTAAAGCAGCTGAAGTTATTTATAAAGGTTTAATAAGACCTCATGCAAACATAGCATATAGCTGTCAATTTGGTTCCGTATACTAATATGTTAACTGGGTGTAGATAGAGAAAGAAGTAGGGTTTAACGTCGTTTTCAACCTTGTTTCAGTCATATCATGACAGTGCCTACATCTGCCAGAACGCGAGTGCTCACAGTTCCCATTACCCTTGACATTAATCAGTCCAGCCAGTATAGCGCCCGGTCACCCATCCAAGTATTGACCGAGCTTAACGTTGCTTAACTTTGGTGATCTGACGAGAACCGGTGTGTCCAATGCTATAAGCCGTATCATATCACATATCTACTGTTGAGTTTTTTCTGTTTCCTGATGAAATTTTTCGCCGAGTTGTTCAGTTTCTCCCTCATGTAATAATGGATATCAGATGTCGTCTTGCTGGGATGGTACTGCTGGATTACCTCTGGAAAAGAAAAGGAATCAACATAAGAATTTGTAAACCTAATATGTACGAGGCAGTAAGTGGTGAAGGTTGTATTTCAGTTTTGGTCAACAAGAAGGATAAAGTCAAACAAAAACAGGAATCTATGTAGGCCTTTCACAAAAAATAAATGATTAATTCTTTATTCCTTTTGAAATATTCCAAGTTCTTTCAAATACACTACATTTTGAGTAATTTGGCTTCACTTCTTTTCAAAGAAAATATTCCAAAAGGCCCCAAACAAATATTCTAAATGAAACCATGACAGGAGTATGATTTATGAGAGTAAAACCTATAGTTACTTCCCTTTGTATTGGAAGAGTTGAAAACTAGAGATTTACATTACTTTAACACTATCACAGCCATGATACGACAAGGGAGGGGATCTACTCAATATACATTTTGAGTTACTTCCTCTTGTGTGGGAACCCTTGGCCTCGGCAAATATTGTTTTTCTCTAGTACATAAAATATATTTACCTCATTGGGATCATATAATTGTATAATATTGTATGACTGTGCTATTGATCTGTAAACAATAAATATATTTGATCTGAAAGATATGGCAAACTTGACATATATTCACATTTTCTGGATCATGGGATATAACACATTAACACTTCACCAATGAAAATATAATTGCCACATAAAGAAGTGTTTATTGGACACTGCAGCCTTTTGTACATACCTGTTTCTGCCAATTTCTTTCTTTGAGAATCGACAAGATGTCCCTTTCAGCCCTCTTCTCGCTAGTTACTTTGCTTTTCTTGTTTGTCTTTCTTGGACTTTCATTCTAAATATACAAAATGAATGAATTCATTAAAGATAACAGTGAGGAGTTAATAATCTAGCATACGTAATGCATATCTGCATTCTGTGTTTTTTTAATTATGGAAAATAACTGTCACAATAATTTTTTTAAATGCTCATTTATTGCGACAGAATACTTGATATAATAGAACAAAATGTATCAGTTATAGCCATATCACACCTTGTTACAATTCTGGAGCCGCAGAGCACATTTGAAAGTGAGGGGCCTGAACTCTATACCGGTCAAGTTAAATGTTGGACTGCCCCCCCCCCCCCCCACCAGCTCCGCAGCCCCTGAAATACAAGGAGAAAATCAAACATACAGACAGTTATCCAGTTCCGCAATCAAAATTCTTCTGAGGTGTGTTGTGGCGAATACACATCCATTGAAGGAAAGTTACATATCCTTAACTTAATTTGAGCTGATTTTTCACTTGAGCACTATAGAATTACCTCATCTTCGGAACTGGAGGATTGTCTCGTGGATATCGTTCGTTTGCCTCTCTGTTCTCTTCCCAGCCTACCAAGGGATTTCCTAATGTCGGGTATATTCTCTCCATCCAGAAGTCTGTCCAGTATGGACTTCAGCTCGGGACGCTTGTCTGAAATAGTGAAATATCACATAACTTAATGTTAACAACATTAATGTTATCCCCCTCTTATTCATGCTATGAATCGAATTGCTTACAGGAGCCATGGAGCACATTTGAAAAGGGGAACGGGGACTGAATTCTATACCAGCCATGTTAAATGTCGAACCGGAGCTATCTAAGATAGGACTTATAACACTGCGGCCCCAAAAAGTGGAGGGGCCAGCACCCCCTAGTCCAGTATAATGTGACTGGAATACGTCCTCCTTTAATATGTTGATGTCTACCATGTCCGTATCACAGTCACATAGGCTGCCATCTTGTTTCAAGAGGCAGAGCTTCGGACCTCAGAAATTGTCAAATTGTGACGCAGTAATTAATTGACATGCTTACTGACCGGTTTGAATGTATCCGTGCAGCTTAGATCCACAAAATGGCACTTTCCGAGCATCTATCGATCTCACATTAAGCCATAGGCAGATAAATCTTGTCCGATCAGCGTCAAATTATTTGTCGGCCTTCCACTTTGGCACATGAAGGGAAGTGACGTAGGCGGACACCGACACGTGTGCACGAATCATGTGATACTCCGTGAAACGGGGTCTTCTCAAATTATCTGAAATGCTCCTGCAACTTCATCAACCCTGTCATGCAAATGTATTGCTTTATAGAATAAAGCATTTTGTACGAGGAAATGGGAATACGAAGGCGCTAGTCACTGACCTAACAATTATGCAACTGTAATACGTCCGTAGTATACGTGAAAATAAAAGACTTTTCTGCTCGCTTTTTGGTAATTCATGAAAGGTCCCTTTCGGTACACGTGTGTTTGTGTACATCATGTGACACGGAGGATCATGTGATTACTTCCCATAATGCTTTAGTGTGAAGTCATGGACGCCATTGTTGGACTAATTTTCAGTGCTCTGGAAACTGTTCAAGTTTGTTGTCTTCGTGGGACTTTACATACAGTGGCTTAGATGTGTGGGTGGTGTTATTTTGTGCCTTGAGACATGAGCAATTCATTTATACTGGTGGGTGTGCTTGTCAGTTCTTTATTTTCTGAAAATCTCCTATTTTTCTGGACGAAGATTTCTGCACCTGCACTTGACTTCGTTATCAATGGGACTGTACAGCCCAATCGAACATCCAAATAATAAAAGAAAGGCTGTCAGTCACCCATTGTATTGGACTACCCCCCCCCCCCTCCCACCCATTACATTTTCCTGTTGCTCAGCATTAAAGCAAGGTGGCCATTCTACAAATATATGATAAACAACAACAAAAAATATATTGTAAACAAAAATGAGATATCGAGTGATACATTTAACATAAATAAGACTCGGAATAATTACATAATTTTATTTATTACAGTACTTACCACTGAATCTCAAAACTTTGGCTGGAACAACTATTGTATTGCGCTGTGCTCAGGTGCTAGCTTGCATGCAATGGTGGCATAGTTCAGTCAACTTATTCGTGGACGGTTATCGAGATACTTGATGTCGAACCAGTGTCTTTTTTGGAGGCGGTTGGACTTTTCAGCTTTTTAAAATTGATAATTACAAGGTGAAAAAACGAAGCAAGCCAGGACTTCATTGTTGAATGACTTCATGGGAGCTTTGAGATGTCTCTGTTGTTGTTGTTGTTGGTGTTGTTGTTAATCTTGGACCCTTCAAACTTTGACTCGACGCCGTGCTCCTCAACGGGAGACTCGAGCAACGAGTGTCAACAATTTGCCGAGTTAGGAGCCCTAAATTAATGCTAGAATCTCACTCCGCGAACAATAATCCCCCATTCTGTCGTTCGACAGAGAACTGCATGGAGTAGCTTGTCCCATTACACTTCGCAGACCTTCCGCCATGATTGTTGTAGGAGAAGCCTCGTTTTCGATCTCACTCTTGACGGAATCGATCAGCCATTCGGAAAAAACGGAAATCAACGAAGTATAGAAACAAATCGGGAGATCATTCTCAAAGAGAGCCGTGTCTACCCGCGGGAGACCAAAGCGACTCTCATGTAAACTGGTGACATTTTTGAATCTCCAATCTCAAAGCGAGGCAGCATGACATCATTCTCAAAGCGAGCCGTGTCTACCCGCGAACTACTTCCTGTATTAGATAACTCGCTTTCACGGCCAAGTATACATACCGACAATAATTTGTTCGCGATTGATATGCTCCGAAACGGAAAGAGTCATTTCCCAATTATATAGCCCACGTTATGTTTAGCAATTCGCTTCTAACTCGGCGGAGTCAGCAGGTCAGTGACAAGCCAGATAATCATACGCCGCCTACTCACCCCCCAAATTTTGGGGGGATGGCTCCCATTTACGCGTGAGACTCTTTCTCGCAGTAGGGAGTCTCGCGAGACGAGAATGATCGGGAGATGCACAAGTGCAGTCACGTGGTACATTTTGGGTGAGTTCCAGCCGACGGCATATGGGAATATGATACATATGTCCTGTAAGTTTGGAATTAATTGCCCTGTTGTTATAGTTATGTGAATTTTGTACTCTGTCAGACGCTTGTACACATAAAGAATTATCTTATCTTATGGGACGTAACCTGCGGGAGATTTGACGGTCGCGAAAATAACATTGAAGTCAATGGGAATTATTTTTAAAACGTAGTTTTGCAGTTTGATTCTGGTAGATAATATTTCAGAACTACATTAGCTTTCGAGCAACTTGTATAATTTTCACTCATATGGAACAGACGCTGTCAACGAAAAACTAGCATGCTCCATGCAAATCTCACGACGTCAAACGACCGGAACTCACCCAGCAGGTCATGTGATCGACACATGAGAAAGAGGCGAATAGCCTGACTGATCACCGCAGATAAACACAAAATAAAATAGAGAATTCCGGCGACGTAATGTCAGATTGACTAGTGTATGTGTAGCTAAATAATATATAGCCCTCTTGAGGGCTATATATTATTTAGCTAGTGTATGTGTTGTTGTTGTCTGACAAGTCGAAATCCGACGAAGGATTTATTCGCGACTTGAACTACTGAACTGACAAATACTTTTGATAAAAATACTCTTGTATTAAAGTTGAGAATTCCGTATTCGCTTGAGTCAAATTTTAAGGAAAAATCGTATAAAGCTTTGAAGCACATGTTGACTGTCAGCTATCCGCACATTTCCCTTTTCTATTCGCCAGGCAGCTAGTTTTGCCGAATATATGCATATTTTAGGGATATTCAAAACTATATTTTATTCATCAGCACAGTGGCTAGTAAGATTTTCATCACTTTTCTCCCTGACAGCTACACAAATCTTGTCTTTCAAAACGCAATTTTGTCATGCGGTACTGAACCGTATGCACAGCATGCTAAGTCGGCAGCCAGTCTATTCGTGATACGTCTTCTCATCGAAGCAAGGCCAACGCCGTAGCTCTGCAGGGTCAAAGTTTGCGGAGTTGAATTTCTATTTCCGGGAACTACGGGGAGACTCTATCCTTGTTTATAATCCCCATAATTAATGCAGGGATCACAATTAAACATGTTATAAGCCTCACTGATTCCAGCCAGGAAAATAAGAATGTCTTTTGTTCTAGGCCAAGCGTTCATCAGAGTACCGAATATATAACTGTTCAGAGGTCAACATTTCTCTCCTGCCTCACACCATGCTATTGGCATGCTTATACAAATTACAATCAGTACATTTGGTAGACATCATTTGTTTACCTTTACCGGTTTCTAAGCCATTCTGTCAGCCATTCAACTTTATTCACAGGCATATAACTTTGCACCCATTCATTTATTTGTCGTAAATTGAAATCCTTCCAATTGTATTTTTTTGTCACTAACAACATTACGCCAAAAAATCGGGGAAATAATATTTTGGTTAACTATGGTATATTGTACCATGGTTGTTATGTACCATGCTATTACTATTGTTCAAAGTGGTTAACCATGGTATATTGAACCATGGTTCATCTGTACCATGGTATTACGATAGTTGAACAGAGTAACCATGGTACATTGAACCATGGTACATCTGTACCATGGTAGTACCATGTAAACCATATGCACCATGTTATTACCATGACAACCATGGTATTACCGTGGTTACCATGGTTCAATCTGTTGTAAACCATGGTATTTTTTATAAGGGCTGGCAATTAAAATTGCATTTTTCTTAACTTGAAATTTGAAATTTAGAAATTGAAGTAAATTCAAAAAATATCAATTTGTAGTTGGTAACATTCTTATTGGCGTAAACCAAAACGGCGAGCCTGCCGGGTTTCACATAACCCTTGTTTTGTTTTTTCAATGTTGGAATTTTAACACCATTCTCTTAACACCGTTTTGGCGTTAAACTGGTGTCGAAACACCTCCTTTTCTTAACACTGTTTTTTGGTGTTGAACTGATCTAACACCAATTTTCAGTGTTAGATTTTCAACACCATTCTTTCAACACCGTTTTTTGGTGTTGAACTGGTCTCGACACCATTTTTCAGTGTTGGATTGGGTCAACACCATTTTCTCAACACCGTTTTTTGGTGTTGAACTGGCCTCAACACCACATTTTGGTGTTGAATTATGTCAACACCATTTCTCAACACCACTTATTGGTGTTGAACTGGCCTCAACACTAAAAAATGGTGTTGGGCCAACACCGTTTTTCTGGCTGTGTAGATGTAGAACAAACACGTAAAACTCAATGTTAACAGTTGTGGTGTATATGAAATTATATTAAAATAAAATTAATAACACGCTACATATATTGTAAGGGCAGTACCTGACAACAGAAAACAAGTTATTGTGGACTGGTATTGTAAAGAATAAATAAATAATTAAATATATCAAATAGAACGCGTCACAAATATTTATGGAAGAAAGAAAGCCTATAAAGTAGTCATGAAATAAAGGAGGTGACAATTATAACGGAAATTAGCATACGAAATAAACAAAGTATAGATAGCAGTAACATGTGATGAACAAAGTTGCATAAAAATTAGCATAAAAAGGAAACAAAGTAGCCATGAAATGAAAAATGTGATTACAAACATTGTTTCGAAAAGTTGCACAAGAAGTAACCAAAAGTTGTCAGGTGATGAACAAAGTTAAAATATTACATATCGACATCGACAACATTGAACATTTAGACAGTTCAGGAAAAAGTTTAAACAAAAAAGACAAAATTAGTCAAATAAAAACTCTACGCGGTCATCGACGACTTTACAAAACGATGGAGAAGAGCACCAAAATTCTGCAAAATATTTAGAAGAAAAACGCTCGAAATCTGATAAAATACGTACACGCAAGCGAGCCAAGAGGCGTACAATTAAAGTAGCAGGGTTGACTGGCTTGTTTTCAAATTTAGTTTCGTTTCGAACAAACCAGATTACTAGACGGGCTTCAAAAATTAACAGCAAAGCAAGTTGAAACTGGGAATATTTGGGAAATTTTGAAAGGATTCCGAAACGGATGACCGAATTGTCCAGATTTAAGCGTACGCCAGAGAAGTCAAAAATCCAACCGACTACCAAATTCCACAAGGGCAAAACATTGTGACAAAATACCAACAGGTGGTCGGCAGTTTCAATTTGATTGCAAAAAGTACATTTGATAATATTAGTCACATGACGACTATTTGTGGTTTGTGGGAAGAATATCGTGACTGAGTTTCCAAGCCACATCGCGTGAACTGGGATCAATACATGAACTCAAAATATTTTTCCACACTACTGGGAAGTCAATAGCCGGGAAAATATTAACTATACGAGGGGGCTTCATAACGTCTTGCAAAAGTAGTAAGTAAAACATTTTCACTGAGCGCGGCTGGAACCAATCAAAATTAGGATATAGCTTAGAGAAATGTCTGAAAGATTCTAATAGAATGGAGGAATATGGAGGAAATGGAGGAATATATTCTGAATGCGGAAGTAAATTAGAAGCGAACTCCGGTTTTAATGCACGTACGTGAAGACCTATCCAATATTTTGCGAAATATGTCCATTTAGCATTATGGTTATTTAGAAATTGCCATAGATGATACAGACGGAGTGCCTGCAGTTTGGATTTCAAATGAACGATAGATAATCCACCATTTCGATAATTATTATATACGAAAACACGGGCAAGTGGTTCGAAAATACGGGTTTTCCATAAAAAACTGAACATTTCTTTTTGAAATTTCTTCATTTTATTTTCAGGAAGGTCCAAAATATTTAAGACGTAAATTAATTTACTAACAGCTAAGGTCTTCAACACAACACTTTTACCGAAAAGAGATAGGCCGTTGAGTTTCCATATATTTAAGCATGTGACGAATTTATCAAAAAGTTTGTCCCAATTTTTCGAATGAACCTCGCCGCCAAATACAATACCTAAGATTTTCGCGCCGTCATCTACCCAAGAAATACCAAAAGGATGGTCCTCTCTGGTTTTCCATTTACCCAAAAATACGCCTTTTGTTTTAAGGATGTTTAGTTTTGACCCAGAGGCCCTAGCAAAGCACCTACACCAAAATAGAAGTTTACGAATAGAATTATCATCGGTACAAATACCGGTGCAGTCGTCGGCGTATAACGAAAGTTTCACCTGAGCAGAAGTTCCCGGAAGTTTTACCCCCACAATTTCAGTATCATTTCGAACTTTCATGGCAAATGGCTCGAGGCAAAGAACATACAACAAAGGTGACAAGGAACAACCTTGACGAACACTACGAGTTACAGGAAACGGATCAGATATATGACCATTGACAATTACACTACTAGAAATATCCGTGTATAGAAGTTTAACCCATGAAATAAAGGAGGGGCCGAAGCCGTAAGCATTCAAGACACGAAACATATATTCATGATTGACCCGATCAAACGCTTTCTCTTGGTCTAAAGAAATAAAAGCTGCAGATAAATTTTTCTGTTCGACATAATCCGAAATAGAGCGTAATAAATGTAAATTATCTATGATGGATCTACCAGGTATCGAACAGGTTTGGTCTTCACTAATTAAAGAGCCAATGACACAAGACAGACGGGTAGATAATACTTTGGAAATTAGTTTATAATCAACATTTAACAACGAAATTGGCCGCCAAAAATTTAAATTATCAGACTGCGATGGGTCTTTACACATAAGTGAAATATAACCTAAGCGTTGGCAGTTTGAAAGAGAGCCACTTTCAAGTGCTAAGTTACACACAGTGACAAGAATGTCAGAGAACAGATTAAAAAAAGACAAATAAAAGTCTCTTGTGAGACCGTCGTTTCCAGGAGATTTATCAGGTTGCATGCTCTTAAGTGCATTGAATAATTCATCTTTGGTTATAGTACCCTCACAAGAAAGACGATCAGGTTCACATAGACAAGGAATATCACGTAGAAATACATCACACATGTTGTGGTCAATGGCTTCAGAAGATAACAAATCACAATAGAAATCACGACATGTAGACATAATCTCAGACTGAGAGGAGACTGGACCTTGGGGTGTATTCAATTTTGAAATACGTTTCCTATTTGCACGGCGGTGTTCCCTAGTAAAAAAGGATTTTGTTGGTTTTTCTTGATTATTCAAAATTTTAGATTTTGATCGAATTCGTGCCCCTTCTAAAGATTTCAAGTGAATTTCTCTTAATTGTTTTTTGAGTGCCAACATCTGTTCTAAAAATTCCCCCGGTTGTTGTTTTTCAGCTTGTTGCAAATCTCGGTATTTTCGATGTAAGTCTTTAACTACCTTCTTCCTCCTCTGAGCATGAATTTTACCAAATGAAATACAGATTTTTTTTATTTTACATTTTAACGAGTCCCACCATTGCAAAGAAATATTATCGCCACAAAGGCGTAATTCACGAGTCACAAGAACTTTAATAGCATCTTGAAAGACTGCATCTTTTAAAATGAAATCAGTTGAATTTAAATTTAAATCAAATACAAAATGGTCGTGATTGGAAAATGTAGACGCTATGACAGAGGCAGAAGAAATGTTTTGGAACAGGCCAAATGACACATAAAAGCGATCCAATCTACAAGCGACATTATTTGAGTACCACGTATATACACATTTATCTCTGTACAAAGATCGAAAGACATCCGTAAGATTAAAAGCCTGACAATATTTTTTTAAAATGTCCGACACCGATGTTCCCGAAGTTGGATCCCCACCCAATTTATCAAGTTTCGTATTGGGTACACAATTAAAATCCCCACCCCAAATAATTTTGCGATTACAAACTAAGAAAGGAGCGAGATACTCGAAATAATCGTTCCTGTCTTTAGCATCATTAGGAGCATATGAATTTATCAAACGATAAGAAACATCATTTATATCCACATCACAATATACAAATCTACCCTCAAAATCATAATAAAAATCTTGATATTTCTCAGTTAATTCTTTTGAAATAATAATCTCTACCCCACGGCTGTTATACGATCCAAAGGCCCAGTATGCCTTACATGGCCAAGTTTTAGAGAATTCGTTTTCCCATTTTATCCCCTCTGTTATATTAGTTACAATAGCACTCCTGTAAAAATAGGACATCAACTTTGTTGTGGATGGTCCACGACATGAGCAGCTTTCGCCGAGTCTCACCTCGTAGACCATTACAATTTACCGTTGCAAAACGTACCATCTCTACAGTAGGATACAACCGAGAAAACAAAGAAGAAAAGAGTGGAAGATAAAAAGATATATGTAAATTCTGCTAGAACAAGACATGGAATAAAAGCAAGGTATGCATGTACAGTCGGTAGAATAGTAACGGGGAGCCCCAAACATGGGGTAAATTATGAAGGAAAGTCCAGGGACAGTCCGGGTCGTTATCATTCGCACTTCCGCCGCCGTAGTCCGTTTACACAAGTCCAGGTCGTAATCCAGATAGGTCAAGAAATTACATTCCATTCTCCCCACCAGGTTCGTGATCGCACTGCAAATCGAGAGAAGACTTAGGAATACCACGAGGTTGAACCACAGACAAGGGGTCACGAAAAGTCGCTTTCGCGGCCTCTGACACATTTCCAGGTAAGTGGTGAGTAACCGAGTTCGGAAGGCACATCCTCTTAGCTGGACTAGCAGTCCCCATTAAACCATGGGTTTCCTCGACGGCGTCGTTGTTCTGAGATGGCGTGATTTGCTCCTCTGGTTGTCGAGTCTCCTTCGGTAGTGAAGGTGTGATTTCTAGAGTAGTCGAAGGTCCGTTTTCATCCGCTTCAGATTCATTTGGTCGTTTTATGCCTCCGTTACCAAACGTTTCATCGATACCGGTGTTGTCATCCGAATCCTCTAACGCTGGCATACTACTGACGGTGGCGGTGGATAAGCGTTCGTCATTCTCACCGTCCTCATCGTCGTCACGGTCGTACGGCACTAAATTCTGGCCTCTCATCTGTCTCAACACGGCGGCAACTGTTTCTTCTGGTGAGGGTACTTTCGTACATCCGCTCATGGAGTGTCCGTATACCTTACACATCGAACAATACGGAGTGGAACATTTGTTGGCGATGTGTCCCTCCTGGGAACATTTCAAGCATTTGGGCGGCCGACCTTGGACCGCCAAAAGTACCTGGGTGCCCATCACCGGTAGCAACTGTGGCAGTTCTTTGGCTTGAGCTGATACTTTTAGGGCGACACGTCTTACTCCCGTAAGAATATGGGGGACATCCCCAACTCCATTCTCCCACGTTATGCTGACAACGTCTCCATAAGGAGATAGAGAGTCCTTGAGAGCATTGTCCTTGCCGTATATGGGCAAACGATGAGCCCTAATGATTACAATGTTCTGGTCGAAAGGCTGAATATAAAAAACTTTCTTAGTTTTCGCGCAAACCAAGCGTCCGGCCGTAACCAGTTTCATAGAAAGATTAACAGTATTCATAGTTACAAGCCACATGTTTCTCTCCCCACTGGGAGAAATTGCGAAAATATCGCCCACATCGACCACCGTAGATAAAGGTCCTAACAGGCCCTCTCGGCCCACTTGCGTGGCCGCCTTGATCATAACACTGCGTCGCGCGATGTCCTGGTCAACGTAATCCAATGGGTCTCCCATGATGATGGTCGGCATACAATACTCAAGAATTATCAAATGTACAAAGTTACTGGTCCAACGGCATTTAAAGGTATTTACATCAGAAATAAAAATCAAAAAAACATCTTGAGATTTATGGTGTAACAGGTAGCGTAGGTTCCGAGGGCAAGTGATAAGCGAAGGTACTGAATTAGAAAATGCACCTCTTTTATAGCGAAAGACTTGGCGCCGTGCCAACTGGCTGAGTGCCAATGCTACTATAGATAACATTAACATGTGATGAACAAAGTTGTATAAAAATTAGCATAAAAAGGAAACAAAGTAGCCAGGAAATGAAATGTGATTACAAACATTGTTTCGAAAAGTTGCACAAGAAGTAACCAAAATTTGGCAGGTGATGAATTTGAAATATTACATATTCGACATCGACAACATTTAATATTTAGACAGTACAGGAAAAAAGTTGAAACAAAGAAAGAAAAAGTTAGTCAAATAAAAACTCCACGTGATCATCAACGACTTTACAAAACGATGGAGAGGAGCACCAAAAATCTTCAAAAAGATTTAGAAGAAAAACGCTCGAAATCTGCTAAAATACGTACACGGAAGCGAGCCAAGAGGTGTACAATTAAAGTAGCAGGGTTGACTGGCTTGTTTTCAAATTATCACTCGCTATCATTTCGGTACCATTTCAGGAGTGTTGAACACACTGTATTAATTATTGTTGGACTATCACGGCATGACATTATGAAAATGAACTTATCAGTAGTTGTTAATTCAATGAAAGCCGGATTAACACATCAACCCTTGACGACTTTAGCCATCTTTTCTTCGGCACATGAACTCACTCAAACAGACATGTAGGCGCCAGGCTGGGTGTTCTTGCATGCGACCGGATAACATTAATGCCCATGCTGGCGCACTTCTGCAGCGCGTGACTTATATAGATGTACATTCTAATACACCCACGTGGGGTGGGCGTGGAAAACCCGAGGGTATCCAGCCAATGAAAAATGAAAAAATATATAGTGTGTGCATACTAATGCCCCCACGTGGGGTGTAGATCGTAGAAATCGGAGAAAAAAAAATCAACGCGTTACATTGTGCAGAAGTATACTTTGTTGCAAGTCCACGGGTGACCCTGCAAGTATTGATGAAATGAAACCGTATATATATAGAGAGAGAGAGAGACTCGGAGATAATGCATTTTCTTGTTTGTAAACATGAATAAACGTAGGCGAACGCTTGCGACAAACGAACCTTCATGAATATTCATTGTTAATTTGAGGTCATTGTCGAGGACTTTCTGTGCGAGGAACTGCGAGTTTGAAAAGCTTTAAAGTTGAAAATTTTACAAATTGCTTTATTTTCACTCGGTTCGTTAATGTTCTCACAATCTATTGACTGAAAGCTCAGCCGAATTTGCGACGTCCCTGAACTTTTCTGCGTGAATTGTTGTTTCTGTAAAAATGAAATTTGTGAAATTGTGTCTTTTGTCTTCGGGAATATGACAAGTGCTCGCTGTAATATGACCATATTGAACATGCTGATTTCAAAAATGATATCAGATATTTCCCCGCACTAAGTCGTTTTTACGTGATTGTTCGCCTTTTCTCCTGCCATCGCCTCTGTACACTTTCCGCGTTCACTGTTCTCGGCTGCTCGTATAGAAATAATTCGTGAATTCTGATAGAACGTGAAACTTATAATTTTTTATTCAGGTGAAGAATTACTATATATTACGTATAAAAGAAAATTTCATAATACAAACAAGAATCACAATGTACAAGAACTGTCAGGAACGCGAATTAAAGTACTGTATACAGACTATGTCGATTGGTTATTCATGAGAATTTTCGAAGAATGTACAATAGGGTTGTATAATACAAACAACAATACATAGATGTACAGGAATGCGTTATGTACTAGAACATGCTTTTGAGAATTACATGTATTCACACCATAGGAAAATTTAGAGTTCACACACAGTCACAAATTCGCATCGGTTAGAGGCAATATATGCAGTAGTCACCAGTTTACAAGTCCAGATAGCTGGTACTGACACCATCCGGAAGGACTTTTCGTTTCGGATAGAAGAAGGTGAAGGCATCTCGTTGCTGTATGTACGACCGCATTTGATGCGAGGACACAAACCATTTCTTACTAGTCTGTCCACGTTACACAAACGCGCGACAAGAATTACTCCAAGGCTTACCTGAAACGTATATCAGCTGCCATACACTTCTTTTTGGAGAGAAATTATTGCCATTGCATGAAAATACTGATATTTTCAAACGAGTTCACAAATTTTTACTAAAATCTGGACGATTTTCATAACTCACCAAGTCTTCGCTTAGCATGGATAATCCTTCTTGACTATCAATTGTCATTAATATTATTAAATTAGTGATCGATCACACACTGTATTTAAATGAGTCAGCTATGATGATGTTATCATATTGGTTAATACTTTTCGTCTGAATGTTGCTATATTAACAGTGATGCGCCATTCTCAGTTTTGTAAATATGTTAGAGTTATTTCTGTCCGTCAAACTATCATTCTATGTAATATATATATTGGGAGAGGCGTTGAGATAGGCTAAGCCTGTTCGTCAATCCCAATTCACCTTCTGTGAATAAATATATTGTTTAAACCAACGCATTTGATGATCCACCACACGCAATCCTCGATTGGTCCCACTAGTACTGACGCGGTTTTGAAGCACGTCCAGGTAGAGAGCTTTGTTAATGGTGGGGTCCCGTCGATTGACCCCCTGGCAGCTGAACTTGTTTTGGTCTCCACCGTAACAGTAATAGGTTTTTGAACACAGGGCGATCATGGCTTCTCCACTCCACTCTAGCTTAAAGAGACCGGGGGTTCGCTTGTCGTGCTGGTAGTGGTCGAGTCGAGGCAGCCATTGATCCCGTTCCGCTTCATACTGGACTCGTAGTTCCGGTTTCACGAGTGACTCCCAGTCTGCATTAGATACATCCATGTAGGTGGAATCTGTGTCCATTTCTATCAGCTGCCAATCGCTCTGGTCGAAATACACGTGTATAAAGTCATAGAGGAACTCCAACATCCGGAGTTTGGCCATCTGGTACACCATACACCCGATTTGGAGGGGTAAGTTGTAACGCGTGGTCTTTTTTGGCAGAGGTAACCTCGTAGGTATCATCATCGATGACGTCGACGGAGCGAAACAGCGGCGAGTTGATTTTTGTTCGCGCTTGTTGGGTAGTGCATATATTCACGGTGACGTGGCGGGCTTGATTCGTCACAGTTTTTCCATAAAAACTATTCCCCGCGAGTTTCCAGGACTCGGCGATAATGGCCTTACTGGGATCCTTATCACATTGACGACGAGCGGCCGTTACGGTGTCAGCGACGCCGGAAAAACAGGCATTGGGTACATACTGTATGACTTGATAGACTCGTGTGACCGCGAGACCGTGGCTCATGTACCAGCGCAGAAATGGTGTGCCCATATTTTTTCAGCCCACATGCTGCCTATCAGCATCCGGCGCGGTTGTTTAAGTACTTCATGCTCCTCGGCGTAGGCCCCCATGGTCTCTCCAATATCAGCCCGACTCACCAGCGTGTTTTTAAAAATGGGTGGGCACTCTGCAAACTGTGGCTTCAGGTCACATTCTATAAACCCGTACAGGGTCTCCATACGCACGGCTTCAAGGATCTGTGGCGTGGTGAGAATACGACGACGACTGAGGGGTACTCGTGCTCTTTCAGGAAATTACGCAAGTGTGGGAGGACCTGGCACAGGGTATGGAATTCACATTCCCACATTTCGATTAGATGATACCCCAACTCTTTAATATAATCAGCATTGTTCACCACTTCCGCCTGTAGCTCTTTCACCGATTTCCCACGGCGATCGTTGTAGCGACCGTGGGAGAACTTGCAATCGTGCCCGTGCCAATAGCACCCGTAAAACTGAAATACTGTAGGCGTTCCATTCACCAGGGCAAACCCATCGACGGGGAGTTGGCGATCTCCTACTCGCTTTTCTATGGTGTTCCATTTCGGCCATTTTTGCGTCGCGCGTCGCAGGCGACGGGAAGGGCGACGTCGCCCACGACGTCGCCCGCGACGTCGCCCTTCCCGTCGCGTTCTTATAATGTTAAGAGATAGAACGCGACGCGACGTCGCCCTTTTTAAACGCGACATCGCCCACGACGTCGCCCTTCCCGTCGCGCGTCGCTTTAATCAACACGACGCGATGGGCGACGTCGCCCATCCCGTCGCCCTTCCCGTCGCGTTCTTATAATGTTAAGAGATGGAACGCGACGCGACGTCGCTCTGTTTAAACGCGACGTCGACCACGACGTCGCTATCGACGTCGCCCTTCCCGTCGCCTTCCGGTATTTTAGGACAAAATCGAGCTGCGCATGCTTAAGGAGCAGCTATTGCGATGTGGGTCGTATGGTGAGGCCGCCATAATGTTAAGAGATGGAACGCGACGCGACGTCGCTCTGTTTAAACGCGACGTCGAGACGTCTGCGTCGCCCTTCCCGTCGCCTTCCGGTATTTTAGGACAAAATCGAGCTGCGCATGCTTAAGGAGCAGCTATTGCGATGTGGGTCGTATGGTGAGGCCGCCATTTCATGAATGAGCTCTGCCACTATCGACGAAGAAAATGGCGGCGTAAATGAATAATGCTTATCCTGCATTATCGTATAGCTTTTAAACGGTGTTAAATATTAGTCCATGCTTGGAATGATACCTGTTATGAAATTATCTCTCGGAAAGTCTGTAACTCGCTGTGTTGTACTGTACACATTATATTTTCGCTTCCAAAAGATATGCGCAATCCCCACATCCGTACACGCGTGAATGTGTGTGTGGCTTTTATGTGTGCTTTTATGTGTTTGTGTGTTTTCATTTTTCAGATATCCTTACAGTATACCTCCTTATGTTACTACATTGACCAGGGCGTTGAAAATATCCTTTTATTTACTGCTGCCCAACACTGTATACCGGTACTCAACCTGTCACGTCCCGACAGATTGTAGCAGATCTTTTAGCTTTCAATTTAGCAGAGAGAGATAGTCCTATAGCTCTCAAAAAGAAGAAAAAAAGAAAAGAAATTATGATGGAATTGAAGTCATTTTACTGTGAGAATTATGTTCTCTCTATTCTTTCTAAAAATTGATTGAAGAATATTAGTTTTTCTGCACTCTTCGAATTATCCGGCATTTCCACGATCGTACTAGACGTTTGACGACAATTGAACTTCAAATTTAAGACGAGTTCTTGGAGTTCGGGTAAGTTGCTCTTAACTCATGGCCGTAGACAAGGGGGGCATGCCCCCCCCCCTCCCCAAATATTTGCAAGACAAACAAAAAATAGACGTGTTTGTGATTCCCCACTGCGTGTTTGTCAGAGGGGAAAGTGATCAAGCAGAGGAAACGAGGCATGTTTAAGCATACAGTTAATAGGGGAGTTCCGAATCGCCTTTTACATCTAGACTGCTGCCGCTCGTGTTATTAAGAGTTGAGAGTGATTCTTGGCTTTATTTTCTACGAAAATCTGTCGTCGATAATTGCATGTATAAAATTCTCTAATCGAACTTGTAAATCAATGAGAAAATCATGTCTGTCTCAGTGCACCAGCGCGGGCAGTTGCGAATCACTTTGGTAAGAAGCGGATCACGCCATCTAGCGGTCGTTACAGCCGCTGGGAATATATATATATATATATATATATATTTTTGTAAAGCCTGAGTGGTCATTTATCACCAATATCCCAATAAGCGAAAAATGTGGTATCACATGCCTGGACTTTGTTGGATTGCCATTACTGAGGCAGTTATAAAATAGCCTCATCAGCAATCGCACAAAGGATAAAACAATGTCTCCCATTCATCATATCTGAGGAACAAAATGGATTTATGGCAGGAAAATATATTGGAGAAAGCACCAGAATAGTTTATGACATTATGCATTATACAGAAAATCTCCAGATCCCCGGAATGTTATTGATGATTGACTTTGAAAAGGCTTTTGATAGTGTGGACTGGAATTATATACAAAATGTTCTTAATTTTTTCAATTTTGGACCTTCAATTAAGAAATGGGTAGAACTATTTTATAATAATATACAATCCTGTGTAATTGTGAACGGTTTTTCGTCAAGGTTTTTCGAAATAAGTAGAGGCTGCCGCCAGGGAGATCCCCTTTCACCTTATATATTTATACTCTGTGCTGAGATATTAGGTTACATGTTGAAAAAGAATAAGAATATAAAAGGAATAACAATTAAGGATTGTGAATATAGATTATCACAATACGCAGATGACACAACAATTTTTTTAGATGGATCCATAAGAAGTCTTAATTGTTGCATAACAGAATTAAATTTCTTTGCTGGTTTTTCGGGTTTAAAAGTTAATGCAAATAAAACAAAAGTCATTTGGATCGGTTCTAAAAAATACAGCGAGGAAGTTTATAACACTAACTGGCAACTTGATTGGTCACAAAGTCCATTTAAGTTATTGGGAATCGACTTCAGTACAAACCTTTCAGAAATGGTTGAAAGAAATTATAAAGACAAATTAAAGAAGATGGAAACCATGATGAAGATATGGTCCAGACGGGGGTTGTCACCACTGGGAAGGGCTGTGGTATTAAAATCGTTACTATTATCGAAGTTGAATCACTTGTTTTCGTCTCTTCCAGATCCACCAATTATTGCAATAGAGGAATTTCAAAAGAAGTGTTTTGCGTTTATTTGGAATGCAAAACCTGACAAAATATCCCGTAAAACTGTTGTTAAGGAATATAAAGATGGAGGCTTAAAGATACCATTAATAAAAGAAGTTTTACAATCACAGAAGTTATCATGGCTAAGACGTTTACAACAAGATAGCATTTCATGCAAATTAATATTAACAGAGATTAGTGGTCCACTGGAACCATGGGAAGTTGGGTCCAAAAGCCTAGAAACTAATGTGATAGCCCATGTAACAAATCCATTTTGGAAAGATGTTTTCAAAGCGTGGAGTACGTTACAGAAAAAGATAGAATATAGGGAAGATTTCTCTACTGCCTTTCAAAAGGAGATAATTTGGCAAAATGATAAAATTGCTATGGATGGTAAACCTTTTATATTCCTTCATTGGTTAAGTAATGGAATAAAATTTGTGCATGACCTAATGAGTAATGGAACATTTTTGCGATACCCGGAAAGAGAAATTTAAATGTAATACAAACTTTTTAGAATTTCAATGTGTTCTTTGTGCAGTAAAAGAAGCCGCAAAAAACCTCAACATATTGAACTTTGACAAAAGAATAGAATGCCCATTTATACCGCCTAATATACTTCCTCTCGTTGGGTGCACAAAAGGCTGTAGAACGTTTTACAGAATACTTCTGGGATCTAATTTTAAAAAATCAAAAGCTAACCAAAAGTGGGAGATGATTACTGGTGAAACATACATGGAACGAGAATGGCAACTGTTTAATATAGCGGCAATGAAGTCCACGACGAATTCAAAAATTATATGGTTCCAATACAAGTTGATTAACAGGATTCTGACAACAAATAGATTTGCTAATAAGGTAGATCCGGAAGTTACTGATAAATGTACATTTTGCAACAAATATACTGAGAGTATAGAACATCTATTCTGGGAATGTGATTTGGTGAATTTGTTGTGGAAAGAAATATATGACTGGGTTGAAATGAAAACTACCTTCAAAATTGATCTCTGTTGTAAAACAATTTGCTTAGGAGTACATGGGAAAAGAAATGCGGTAGTTAATTTTCTCTTGACTATAGTGAAGTATAACATATATAAGTCGAAGGTAAAAGGGCAAGTTCCATCTATACAATACATACAGCATGATTTGCAAGATATGTATGAAACTGACAGATGCATACATAATTTAAAAGGGGAACCAGACAAGTTCAATAAATATTGGTCCTCTTTCCATGTTGTTTCGTAATTAAAGGTATGTAGGATATCAAAGTATTTAATGACAAAGTTAGAAGACATAGTACTACTGTTACATTTGCATGCATTTTTGAAATGGGATTCAGGTTGGCTCCATTGTCGGTTATACACGTGTATACCTTTCATATTTGAAGAGCATGTTCCTGCTATCCAGAAGTGAATTTTAATGTAAAGTGTTTAACTATAGATGCATCGGAAATTTGAAATTGAGGGTGATAGAGGTGTATAGTTATATGGTCCGCATATTGGTTTTCTCTGAAGGTAGAGGTGTGTACTTCAGGTCATGGAATTCATGTAACAATACTCATGTCAGTATGTATAATATTATATCGCCTCTTGCTTTTGCTATTATCTTCGAATATTAACTCTTTTCAATAATAGGTCCACAAGTATTGATGTCGAGATATATTCTCTTTTCAATTGCCGAACTATAGCTTGTATTATATAAGTTATAACATATGGTTCTCTGTGGCTTTACATGTGTCTGGATAAATATATATATATATAACTGGAAAATGTTGAGAGATACTGTATCTGTATATGTAGTATGTGATGCACATATAACTTTGTATGATGTGTGGACTAGAAAAAAGAAAAATGAATAAAAAATGTCAATTATAAAAAAAAAAAATTACTGAGGCAGAAATTGTTCATTGACAACGACGGCCTGATCTGTCTGCCCATGCCATATACGGAAATTATCCTCACTAATTAAATTAATTCTCAGGATTTCGATAGTTCGTTATTTGTTCACGGACGACACCATTCATTTAAGATTGAAACTGACGGACCTGGTTCAATAGAAACCTGTCGAAAATGTTTCCCCATCTGACCTGATATACTGCATGGAATTCAGATTCAAATTTAAGAAAGTTACACACACGTTCCATCGTGTTTCTGACAGCTGAACGAATTCTACTCGCATATTCAAGATTACAATATATAAACTCTCTAAATGGACATCGGACATCTATTTAGCATCTATATTTGGACAAAAGAAAATAGAGGAAAGGACACACAGATATATTTTCCCAATTTTAATAATGAAATCTTTAATTTTGAAATCTTTGGTATGTGTGTGGTGGGTTGCTCTTAACTCATGGCCGTAGACAAGGGGGGCATGCCCCCCCCCCCCCCAAATATTTGCAAGACAAACAAAAAATAGACGTGTTTGTGATTCCCCACTGCGTGTTTGTCAGAGGGGAAAGTGATCAAGCAGAGGAAACGAGGCCTGTTTAAGCATACAGTTAATAAGGGAGGTCCGAATCGCCTTTTACATCTAGACTGCTGGCGCTCGTGTTATTAAGAGTTGAGAGTGATTCTTGGCCTTATTTTCTACGAAAATCTGTCGTCGATAATTGCATGTATAAAATTCTCTAATCGAACTTGTAAATCAATGAGAAAATCATGTCTGTCTCAGTGCACCAGCGCGGGCAGCTGCGAATCACTTTGGTAAGAAGCGGATCACGCCATCTAGCGGTCGTTACAGCCGCTGGGAATATATATATATATATATATATATTTTTGTAAAGCCTGAGTGGTCATTTATCACCAATATCCCAATAAGCGAAAAATGTGGTATCACATGCCTGGACTTTGTTGGATTGCCATTACTGAGGCAGAAATTGTTCATTGACAACGACGGCCTGATCTGTCTGACCATGCCATATACGGAAATTATCCTCACTAATTAAATTAATTCTCAGGATTTCGATAGTTCGTTATTTGTTCACGGACGACACCATTCATTTAAGATTGAAACTGACGGACCTGGTTCAATAGAAACCTGTCGAAAATGTTTCCCCATCTGACCTGATATACTGCATGGAATTCAGATTCAAATTTAAGAAAGTTACACACACGTTCCATCGTGTTTCTGACAGCTGAACGAATTCTACTCGCATAATCAAGATTACAATATATAAACTCTCTAAATGGACATCGGACATCTATTTAGCATCTATATTTGGACAAAAGAAAATAGAGGAAAGGACACACAGATATATTTTCCCAATTTTAATAATGAAATCTTTAATTTTGAAATCTTTGGTATGTGTGTGGTGGGGTGGGGGAAGGGGGGGGGGGAGGGGGTGAAGACTATCCCGTTCTGTGACATAATTATTCTAAAGCAATAACTTTGCCCAAGAGACATTTGTCCGTGTGCAGTCTTCAATGTCACAATTCGTAATCTGGAATTGACATCTCTAATGCCGCATTATGTTACAATGCTGGCGAGTTCAGGGTTATCGCAAATCATTAGATATTGTGTTTGACCATTAATATGATTCAGTCACTGAAACGAATACTGAAATTACCACTTAAAGCCATTTAATTTCTCGTAGATTCAACACTTAAGAAATCACACGCGTTTTTGTCCCAGCGTGAATTTGCCACTGCGTGGTACCGGAAGCATTACCATGCCGAATTGACCGAGAAACAAACAAAGCAGGTCGGTTGTTCGACATTTATTTGGGTCCACAGAAACAGACGTTCCAATAAAAATAGAAAAGATTTACACAGATGCTTTATTGCAAGAAATATAAGGCGTTCATTAGGAAAGTGATCCGCAAGTCACCGTGATTCGGAACCCACAAAACTACTGTATAAATTCCCTCCAAAATGTACAAAACACGTATTCCCTCCAAAACCACAACCTGGATGAGTCGCTGAGCTAATTAGTTTGCACAACGTTTTTTGTGTTGACCAAGTTTGAGGTTTAATAACCCTGGAAAGAAAATACCCACACATAAAAGCAAGAAAAGACAAAAAAAACTGGTTACAACGTGTGCGTTTTAATGTTGAGTTTTATTCACTGGGAAAGACCAAGAACGCATCTCCAGTCATCTGGGATCCTGGAGCTTCCGGGGCCTAGGCGGCCCCTGGACCCTCGCCTTATTGTGCTGTCATAGTGCACAACGTTTTTTGTGTTGACCAAGTTTGAGGTTTAATAACCCTGGAAAGAAAATACCCACACATAAAAGCAAGAAAAGACAAAAAAAACTGGTTACAACGTGTGCGTTTTAATGTTGAGTTTTATTCACTGGGAAAGGCCAAGAACGCATCTCCAGTCATCTGGGATCCTGGAGCTTCCGGGGCCTAGGCGGCCCCTGGACCCTCGCCTTATTGTGCTGTCATAGTATAGCTCCCCCCCCCCGCCCCAAATCTGAAAACTTGTCTACGTCCTTGTAACTGCAGGGGTTCTTTCCTCAATTTCAAGAAAAATTCAAATCTCGTTGATAGGCACTCTTAAAATAATTCATGGATTTTGTTCCAGGTTTTATTCAGGCCATTTGACGACAATTGTGTTTCAAGGATGAATTTTTTTTTATTTTTCTTGAAAATGAGGAAAGAATATCTGCAGTTAAGGGCAACTTACTCGAACTCCAAGAACTCGTCCTGAATTTTAAGTTCAATCGTCTAGAACGATCGTGGAAATGCCGGACGATTTAAGAGTGCAGAAGTACTAATATTCTTCAGTCAGTTCTTAGAAAGAGTAGAAAGAACAAAATAACTTCAATTCCATCATAATTTTCTTTCTTTTTTCTTTTTGAGAGTTATGGGACTATCTCTCTCCGCTAAATTGAAAGCTTATAGATCTACACTACAATCTGTCGGGACGTGACAGGTTAAGTAACGGTATACAGTGTTGGACAGCAGTAAATAAAAGGATATTTTCAACGGCCTGGTATAAGGAGGTATACTGTAAGAACAACTGAAAAACACAAACACATAAAAGCACACAGAAAATCCACACACACACACACACACACGCGTAAATCCAATAGGAATAAAGAAATTCAAGACGATGTACGGAGGCGGGGGGTTGCGTATATTTTTTGGAAGCGAAGATATAATTTGTACAGTACAACACAGCGAGTTGCAGACTTTCCGAGAGATAACTTCATAACAGGCATCATTCCAAGCATGGACTAATATTTAACACCATTTAAAAGCTATACGATAATGCAGGATAATCATTATTCATTTACCCTGACATTTTCTTCATCGATAGTGGCAGAGATCATTCATGAAATGACGGCCTCGCCATACGATCCACATCGCAATAGCTGCTCCCGAAGCATGCGCAGATCGATTTTGTCCTAAAATACCGGAAGGCGACGGGAAGGGCGACGTCGCTAGCGACGTCGTGTTTAAACAGAGCGACGTCGCGTCGCGTTCTATCTCTTAACATTATAAGAACGCGACGGGAAGGGCGACGTCGCGACGTCGTCCATCGCGTCGTGTTGATTAAAGCGACGCGCCACGGGAAGGGCGACGTCGCCCGTGACGTCGTGGGCGACGTCGCGTTTAAAAAGGGCGACGTCGCGTCGCGTTCTATCTCTTAACATTATAAGAACGCGACGGGTAGGGCGACGTCGCCTGCGACGCGCGACGCAAAAATGTCCGAAATGGAACACCATACTTTTCTGTGGCGTTGGATTGGTGTCGGATAGAAATGCCGCGTCGATGGGCTTCCCAGTCCAGCCACTGGTCGGCGATATGTCTGTGGGACCGTTGCGGTTTGAAATGCTGGCCTTCCGCTAACCACCGCGTTTTATGACCGCTTGGCATGGGTTGAGCAATGGCCCACAGATACAGTGCGTTCGCATCAAAGCCGATGATTTTGTCTTAGAGTTTCCCACCTCGAATGGTCGTCACATCTTTCTCGTGGTACCGGTGAAATATGAGGCTTGGTCCGCCCACAATGTTATCTCGCAAACAATCATACATGTCCTCGTCTTTTTGTTGAATGAGCAAAAAGTAAGTAGAACAGTCTTGAAAGAGATACCGAAGAGCCAGGCCAGGTAAACTCAAACACTCTTTGAATATGTCGACGTGCATTTGGTTGCGAAACAGTTGCGCCATTTTCTCGGCCGCTTCGAGGAAGGGAACGACATCCAAGTTATTATAATACACCCGAAAATCTCGCAAGATCTCCATGTGTTGGTCGTTCCATACCTGTTGCAGTTCAGTGTAGATTTCTTCAGAACATGCCTCTTGCTTTAATTCATCGAAAAAAGCGTCCCGGGATGGTAACTCTATTTCCTCCAAGCGGTCGAGTGTCGACATGTAAGTGTAAGGGAACCGCCCTTTGGCTTGTTCACAGCCATAGGCCTTCACCCACTGAGCATAACTATAATTGGGCGCCAAATAATTCCGAACATCCAGGAAATTCAGTGACGTGGTAGTGAGCGCCATGTGATTATTAATCTTTTTGATCACACTCTTGACTTCACCGGACTGTGCCAAATAAGGGTACAAAAACTCTTTCACCATGTTGAGGTCGTGACGTCCAGAATTAAACCCGAGCACAGGTAACTGAGTCAGGTACTGAACGAACCGGGCTTTCAGTTTTTTCGCATACACTTTCGGTAAGGGTACATCTTGAGGACGAAGCTCTCTTTCGGTCTTGCCACTTTTCTCCTCTTCCTCCGACTTACTTTCTTCGCTGTCACTGAACGACACACCGGGCTCGGGAATTCGATCATCGAGTTCATCCAGAACATCTTGGAACTTGACTACCAACAGTTCCGTACTGCGCGCGCTCACCGCCTCTAAATATCCCATCATCCGCGTAATCAGCTCATGGGGGTCTCCGGTCGATACGAAACATGCAGGCTCAGCGTCATAGCCGGGAACGTTGGTTGAAATGCTGACACTCAGCGGGATATGATGCTGCGTCCACTGCGTTTTGGCTGAGGTATTGTCCATGGGTTCCAAAATCGCTTCAAAGTCATAGCACGCGCGGTAGGGAAAATAACGGTGTTCTTCCGCCACCACAAGACCCTCATCAGCCATTTCTTCAAAGATAGGAGTATTGTGGTATACACCTCCAGGAAATTTCCGTTGAATAGCGTTCGTACAGAATTTATCGTGCCGATATAAGTGGTAAGATTCTTTGAACACCCGCTGGCATTGGGTGCAGCTGAAAGACTGGGCGAAGAGGCTCATATCGTAGATCAAGGAAAAGTGACTGACTCCACCAAAGTCGTAGTCATCCACCTTCATCGTGGACGCGTACCGTTCTGAAGAGCGATGCACCAATTCAGCGACAAATTCAGGGTTCTCCTCATCTTCCCGTAGTAATCGATAGACAAAGATATACACCTTGAAGAGTGATTCGACGACATCCAAATATTTGAAGGGTACACCCCGGAACTGCCGCTCGTCCATATCTTGCTCCTGTAAATACTGTCTCCAATAGCCATTGGCCACTTTGTCACACGCCTTGGGATTACACTGGTCCAAATGTACAGCCAAACAGCGAAACAGACATTTCCGATCTTTGTGGGGTCCATGTGCTCCGGATGTTAACGCATACAGGCCTTTTCGTCGACTCAGCCAAGGCAGGAGAATGACGGGAGCACCGATCGGATGATTCCGCAATTTCGTCACGTAGAATGTTACGTTGGTAACCATTTCCACCAACCATTTCGTGTTCGGTCGTTGTAGGCGGGCCCACTTCAACGGGTCTAATGTAGTGAGTCCATCGACCACCGGCTCCAGGGAAATAGCGTCCATCACAGTGAAGGGCTGGTCAAATACATGGTTGTTGTTGCTCGGAATACCGTAGTTGATTGGTCTCCTTGTGCCGAAGAATGTATCCAAAAGTCATATTGACCCGAAACGATGTGGCTTGGTCGTTGAAAATACGCTCCACGTAGGATGGAAGATGTATCAGCTCCACCAGCCGGAAATTGTACAAGTCCAGTATGGGCCGTTGACGGTGAAAGCAATGGCGAATGGTGTTCCAATGTCGCCGGTATATGGCACTCACGGACTGGTCTTGTGGTAATGCTTCATCGGCAGGCAAAATGTTGTTCTGGGCTCATATTGTTGTCGTCTCGTCTCAGGGGAGATCTTGAACGATCACGACTCATGCTAGAAAGGTACACAGGTAGATGAGGTAGACAGGCTGGTTAGGCAGGCAGTGGTCGGGTACAGCGTCAGGCAGATTACTACACACAGGCAGTGGTCGGGTACAGCGTCAGGCAGGCAGGCAGGCAGGGAGTGGTGAGGTCGATAGCTTCGGATGGTCAGTGAAAATGTTGGTACCGAACTGCTAAATGAACCCCTTTTTATAGCGAAAAACTTGGCACTGAGCCAATTGGCTCCCAGCCATTGGGCACCCAGCCAATATAAAAGTTGGTACCCAGCCAATTGGATGAATGCCGTGGTCATAGGTCAATATGGTTTTAAATACGCTCCCCGATGTTCAAAATCAGTACATCCCAGGGTCCATACATGCATTCCATGCATTTTTTCCCCGTCGGACTACTTTCTGTCCGCGGAGGCAGACCGCATCACCACCAAACCGCATCATCGCGGAAGAATTCAAGGTCAAAGGTTGCCGGACCTATAGGGGTCAAAACTTGGCACCCAGCCAATGCTGATGCAATCCATAACCACAACGCCCCCTATCGGACGCTTCACGGGAATCAAGAGTTACCTCCCTGGAAAATGTGACTTTAAATCCACTTACTATACTACTAGTTTGGAATGTCAAGAAGACAAAGGCTGTGCTGGGAATGGAAGTCTGCACAAATACGCTGTTTTTTACATGCCATTCTGGGCTGTGACACCGTATGCCGACTATATGGCATTGGCAAAGATTCTTCCTGGAAGAAGCCAACGGTCAACGAGGTATTTTGCCAACAATCTGAAGTGTTCAACCAGGCCGTTGGGAGTCCCGATGAAGATCATCTATTGCAGCTGCATAGAAAGCGCTTGTGTGTTTATACAATGATATCTCTGACGAAGGACCGGACTCCCGGAGATACAAGACATTCTGTGAGAAAAAGAACCATATCTGTGCAGGCACAAAGCCTTCCACCAACATCAGCATCAGCTAAGTATTAAGGTTTGCGTGTTTAGAGTGGAAAGAGTAATACAAGCGTCTAGTCCGTCATTCATAATCCAGCCGTCGTCCATTAGAGAATATCCGCGTCCGTAATCCAAAGACCTATTCCATTTTCCATATAACAGTATTAGCACCAAATTCAAAAAGACAATCATAGTATACAAAAACATAGGCTTGTTTCCTGCAAGAGAGAAGCGGTCAACAGTTTTCAATGATGCCGGCAAGACATCATGATGTTCCAAAAATATCAAATTGCCATCCAAGACCATCCATTGCAGCCACAATAATGGGGGTGGACAGCTTCTCTCTGTTAAAACTGATTTGCCACCAGTTTCATCGGCGCTCCTTGAGGTTATCAGCCGAGGTGCAACCGCAAGAAGGATTGCAGGTGAAGCAGATGCACCTGTAATATCATGGCCTGGATTGTTTAAAATGTAAAATGAAACATGGTAAATGGCATGGTACAACGTCATGTTCACCTATAATCAAGAGTATTGTTTGATAATTAAATGATATCTTAGGATCTGCATAATTATTCTTCTTTCATCAAACAAACTATATGACACACAATTGTGATGAATCATTAATGGTTTGCATGCAGAGCTGTATTTTTCAAGAAGACACATGTTTGAGATAATAGAGTGACATCTCTATAAGTGGATTTGTGGAAATATTGTCTGTGACAGTTATTGATTGAAAGAAGTTATATCACAGCTTGTCATTTCATATATTTTGGGAGAGAATTCCTCTTTCGGATGATAACGCCAATGGCAAAATATTCAACTGACTGAATATTACCATGTATAATTATATAGCTCGATGCTGAACTATCAGTTTGCTATCTACGCTTCGGAGCAAATCCATTGGGCACACAATTGTTTTAAGCGCCATGGCATATTGTACCCTAGATCATGTACTAATTGGGTTTCTTGGTGATAAGCTGTCCTTATTCACGGAAAACCAATATTCTACCTTGATTATATGAGGCATAATGGTCTATTATATATTATGAGAGGGGGTATCTTTGTTTCCAAAAAAGCCATATCTCAACCACATAGATTTTGTTAGACTTTTAGTATGTTGTTCCGAGCAACTATTAGAAATGCATACCAGTGAAAACAATTCTGTTGCAATTTGTTTTGGGTCCAGCTAAAAAATCAGCTGGATTGCCTGGACTGTTGTACGACTTCAAAAGAAAAAGAAAATATTTTGGAGTAGTCATTGGCACTTCTTATGCGGCAGTCAAAGAATTCCTCCATCTCCAATCAAATTATCCGTACACTATCTCCAAGAAGACATATAATGAGCACATCAATAATCATCAGCGTTCACTCAATCGTTCAAATCTAGGCAGACACTCGTATTTCGAGACTTTTCCACGCGCTCTGCACTTATTCTCAGCATTAAAAATACAAACCAAAGGAATAAGAGCTTCCATGTTTCTCCACATAAATTTTAGAGTGAAATGAAATTGAATTTTGCACTATGTATGATTACATCGAATATTCTGAGGTTTTCTTTGTTCAATAAATGCTACAAATGACGATTAAAAACATTCTCATTTCATTTCAGAGCAAAATAAATAAGAGAATCGATAAACGTAAATTATACGTAAAAGTAGCAAGAAAATTCCTACCTGCCACTCGATTTTTGAAAGCTTATTGATTATCGAAATGTGCCGTCTAATAATAATTCATTCATACCACTCAATGATCATGCCCACGTGTAAGCACCCAAATAATCGAAATCACAACGTATACGACGAGTACCCAGTGTTAACGCATTGTCGATCATCAACGGGTGGACATCGCCGGGCGGTGACGAGTGTCAACGCCATCTTGGGGGTTGGAGAAGAGGATTTTCCGTCTCCATCTGCGTCTCCATAATGATTTTTTAATGCATCATGCATTCTGGGTACGAGTAGTTGTGTTGGTATCATCCATTGGATGTCATCTACGAGCGTGACAAGATGACAACGCACGCGTTGGAGCTGCGCGGCCTCGGTAGTCCCACCTTGAGCTGTATCAATAATAGCATCGACTTGAACGTCAGCTTGCGTAACGCTTCGGTTAGAATGTCCGCGTTGTCGGGTTCAAAGTTTACATCAGGCAACGTGAATTATGTAGTGCTCATATGTGCTATTTGTAAGACAACTGTGGACGCTTTTGATCTTAATGATGCGTTCAAACAGATGTCTCTTTTGTGCTGTTGCTATGGCATACGCCGCTGTCCAGTTCATGCCCGGAGTTTTCAACATCGACGCTGTTCTTTCGATTTCCATATGGACCGGGTCCTTTTCCAGCAATTTCATATGGGCCACGAGGTCGACATACTGCTGACGTAAAGCCCGTCGTAGTCTGGGTGCCAATGTGTTATGGGCTAAAATTGCAATTGCAGCTTCCTCTTTCGAATAGCCGTTGTGCTGAAACTTGTTTTCTGTGGCCTCCAACGTCTTACCCACCTCGGCGTCCATGATTTCTTTGAACAAATCCCTCCATAGCCTTTGTGTTCACGTTATGTTCATTCTCTTGTACTGGTTTGGATTGGTCCGTCATGATTGGGTGATGAGAGTAATCCCGAGCTGTTGGTATGAAGGGGGCGGGTTGGATAAGGACATGCTGGACGGGCGCTGCCAGGTGTGGACTCGGTGGATATCATGAAGATCGCTGACTCACACTCTAACTTTGTGGTGACCCCAGGCCGGGTAATAGGTGGGTCGGCGATCGGCGATCTTCGGGGTTAAGAGCTTTGGTCTACCAACAGGTAGCCCTACGGACGACTCGTCGCGATTTGTAACGCCTGCATAAAATCGTCGATGTTCTGAGGATAAATTTGGCTACCATACACACGGATTTGCGCTCTGTCGATGGGATTGTGGGAAATGCCTGTGACGAAACCGCACGAAGTATTGCCAGGTCAAGGCAATATCTCTGGACGCCTTCCCTTGAGGAAAGAAATTCTGGGTCAAATAGATGACGGACAGATTCCGATGAAGGGATCCTTTGATAAACAAGTCGGCAATGTGTGAATTGTCCTTGACCGCATCCATCAGATCATGGCGTTGGTCTGCTCAGGGTTGAAGAAATACGCTTGATCGATATCGTGATGAATGCTTGCGACGAAACTCACATTCGGTAACCGTTGCGGGTTGCCATTGGCTGTAGCACCAGACTATACTGATATAGCTGATGGGCCCTTCCTTTAAAAACATGATCACCCAAGACGTCTTGACCGTCATGGTATAAGGATGCTCTACTCCACTTGTTGGACTCGGTCCATCTCTTATATGACCACTCACACTCACTAACTCACACACACAAGTAGCTTTACCAGGTAACCAGCTCGAACAAGGCCCCTTCTCCCCCAAACGCGCTTATTTGCAGCTCCGAAACTCCCCTTTCCCTACTACTTCCGAGTGCGCAGGTGCATATCACTCCCAGTCTGACTCTACTCCACGAGTGGTTCAACATTACATCTCACACGACCCATTTGGACCAATATTAGCCCATCACGACCCCAAAACCTCCCTTTTTCTACTGCGCATACGCATTTCCACTACAAACCAGTCCAGTTGGACTTCATGGCGCTTCAATATGACACCCCATAAGCCCCATCTGAACCAATATTGTTCCATCTCTACCCCAAAACGTCCATTCCAATTCCCTTTATCACTGCGCATGCGCAGATTGGAGACATTTCCACTACACACCAATCCATGCGTACTCTTCCCAACGAGTGTATCACTATGAAACCTCACGGGACCCATTCGGACCTATTCTGACCCAACTCGACCCCAAACGTCCATTCAAATGCCTTTTTTTCCACTGAGCATGCGCAGATGAACAGCACTTCCACTACACATCAGTCCAGTACTATAGTGCTTCAGTATGACACCCAATACGACCCGTTTGGATCAATATTGGTCCACCTCGACCACAAAACGCCCATTCGAATGCTCCTTCTATATTACTCCACGGCTGCACATGCGCAGATGGACGGCACTTCCACTACAACCCACACCAGTCTGACTCTACTCTACGACAGCTTCAATATGACACCCCATACGACTCATTTGGACCAAGGATAGTCCACTTGGACACCAAAATGTCCACATCAGGCCTACCTGCGCACTGCGCATTCGCACAATAACATTCCAGGGAAAGTCACCCAATGACCACGAGATCCCTTCCGTCGTACTCTACAGCGTGAGCACACCCCAAAGTAAAATTCACAAGAATAAAATGACCATCACACCTACCCCAATACTCCTACCCCAAACATGCATTCTCGGAGATATCAGATAACATTGAAGTAACTGAAGGGGATCTTCGCCCCTATTTAGGAGTAGAAATGTTCGAATCAGGTGAGACAACCAGAAAATGTTCGAAAGAGTTATCCACTCCTACATATGGGCATTTGAGTTTTCTCAAAATGCAAGGGGTGTCCAGCAAATCATATCTTGTCTCTATAGACAGTCCAGAAATAATCATGCGTTCGCCGTTTCTTCATACATAGTTCTTCATTCATGCGAGAAACTAGACTGTAAACTGGTTTTAAAAACTACATACAAATTGTTAAAACATATGAAATCTGTCCATTGTAGACTAAAATTTGAAGCTATTTAGCATAATTCCACGATTTCAACGTCATCACGCAAACGTCCACGTTTGCGAACACATATCGATAAAAACTGTGAATATTTATCCTCAAATATGAGTGAAGGCAGACCTACACCATGGGGTATCATTATTCTGCTCCCCAGGTAGATTAAGAATAGAATAGAATATATTTGTTTAAGCGCCCATGGCATGAGGATCAGAGATTGACAGTTAATGATTGAAATTGATTTGACAATAATTAATGACATTTAATTCACAGATTTGATCTGACAATGAAATGAATAAACACATCCATATAAAAAAAATATTGGACACTGGATGACACCGCAGTAGTAGAGAAAGTGAAAATTGGGTCACATTCAGGTGGAGATACGTGACCGGAAATGACATCGGGGATGTATTCCTCTGCGGTGATGAGGTCAGGTCCGGCGGTGATACGGTCACTTCCGGGAAGAAGCCTCCGCAGACAGAAAGTAGTCCTATGTCAAGGGTCATACGCGGGGGTTGTCTGGATTCCTGGGAATGGACGGTGGATGGATAAATTTATTAAAGTGTAATACAACATATAAACAGTAGCCGGTGGCTAGTCAATCTGACCTGTGCGGGAATCGCGCAGGAGCACGGCACTGGTGACCCGTACACGAGCTCAATACATGAGGGTCGGTCCGTATTGCCAAGAAAAAAATACATGAATACATGGGACGTAAGACTTATAGCAATAAAGATAACCTGTAGGTGTTGTACGCTGTTATTATTACGAGTTTGTGATCAGTGCGACCACATGGTCGAGCGTGTTGTGTGCAGTATGTCGCCGCAAGTTGTAAACAAACAGAAATGACGGCACTGGCTGTGAGAAATCCCCTGTTGGCATCGATCGTGCTGCCATCTGGATGCAATGAAGACAACTCTGACCAGGCGAAACCTCTGTGGGCCGAATTCCGGGTGATCTCCCCTGATTCGAACAGTGACGCAGTGAAGGATATATATTCACCTTCACTGGATTTGAAGGAAACTACAGATAGCCCTACAGGCACATCTTATTTAGATCTCTATCTCTATAAAAATGAAGCGGGCATTCTCTCTCGTCGACTTTATGACAAAAGAGATGATTACAATTTCGACATCGTAAACTATCCCTTTCTGGATAGTAATATTCCAGTGGGACCTGCATATGGCGTATACATATCTCGCTTAGTAGCATTTGCTAGATCCTGTGTTAAATGTGATGATTTTAATCAACGTCACAAAACATTGTTGCAGAAACTTATAAAACAGGGCTATTCCACCAAGCGCCTCCACTCAAAGTTTCTCAAATTTGGCGATACATATCGCATGCTGATAGCCAAATACGAACGTAGCGTGCAAGATCTATGGCGCTACGTTTCGTAACTTGTGTCTAATTCCGCTTAACCCGGGGCTAGGGGCCGTATGAACCCATGTACTTCAAGATCCTCATGGTACTCATATGAACAGTCACAATCAAAGCGTGACTGAGATACATCATTCTTTAGATGACGACTTTACAACGAATATTATGGATTAAGAATACTGATCAGCGATACGGATTTGATATTTTTGGAACATCATGATGTCTTGCCGGCATCATTGAAAACTGTTGACCGCTTCTCTCTTGCAGGAAACAAGCCTATGTTTATGTATATTATGATTGTCTTTTTGAATTTGGTGCTAATACTGTTACATGGAATATGGAATAGGTCTTTGGATTATGGACGCGGATATTCTCTAATGGACGACGGCTGGATTATGAATGACGGACTAGACGCTTGTAATTTGCGAATATGCCCAACCCACACATGGACATTTGCGGTATGGAGTGTGGCATCTTGTTTTTTTCGTCTCACCACGTAGAACACGATGGCAGAAATCCCGAAGCCATTGGTTGAAATTTGTTGAAAAGTTCGCGTTGCGCATGCGTGATACATAGACAAGCCCGAAGGAGACGTTTTGGGGTTTGGTGGCCCCATAGTGGTCCGATTGGGTCGAGTGAGGTGTCGTAGTGAAGCACTCGTGAGGGAGCATCCCACTGGATGGGTGGGACGTGAAACTGACGTCATTCCGGGCATGCGCAGTAAAAAAGAGGCATGAGAATGGGCGTTTTGGGGTCGAAGCCGGCCACTATTGATCCAAATGGGTCGTGGGAGGTGTCAAAGTGAAGCGCTCCTCGAGGGCGATCAAGTCATGGGTGAGTGCATGTAAAATTAGGATTAGGTTTGAACATATAAAATCCGGAAACACGAACTTTAATCCTAAAATAGGAAAACCCCTTATCAACCAGGTCTAGAGAGGCTAATATCGCTTCCAGCGGATCGGGGCCTGTCGAGAGAGGCAGGGTGGGTTAGTGAGTGTATGAAAAACTAGGATTGGGTTTGAACATATAAAAAGCGGAACACTGACTTTACCCCTAAAATAAGGGGAAAAAATTATCAACCAGGTCTAGAGAGGCTAATATCGGTCCCCAGTGGTTCGGGGCCTGCCGAGAGAGGCCGGGTGAGTGTTCATATAAGGCTATAAGGCCGTTTGTAAACCATTAGCCTAGGGCTATAGGGTACAGGGTGCACCACAGGTGCGTGCAAGTATTGCTTTGAATATGACCTTGAAGTGCCTGGGGCAGTCAGCACCTCCAAAACTCTCATTTCTCTACTACTACTCCTCAGTGCGAAGCGCAGTATGATGTGACTTCCAGTAACAGCCACCATACTCTCCCCCTACGAGCGTTGCCCACCTCACACGGACAGTTATTCTAACCAGTAAAATGGTGCGTGTCAGAAGTGGGATTCGAACCCACGCCCGCATGTGCAGACCAGTATACCCATGCCCCGGGCCATTTTATGAATCTTGGGACTGGCGCCTTAGACCAGTCGACCATCCTGACAAACGCTGGTTATCGTGATCATAATGATTCATATATAGTGCTATATTTGTACAATGGTTTTACAACATGGTGAAGTATAACGAAAATGTGTGTCAGGAGTGGGATTCGAACCCACGCCCCCACATATGGGGACCAGCACTTAAGACTGGCGCCTTAGACCACTCGGCTATCCTGACCAAAGCTGATTATGATGGACTCTAATGGACGACGGCTGGATTATGAATGACGGACTAGACGCTTGTAATCATATATAAAGCTGCACCCCGCACGACCCAATCCGACCAATAGTGGTCCACCTCGACCCCAAAACGTCCATTCCAATGCCATTTTGCCATAATTCCCTGCCTGCGCATGCGCGCCATAGCCTTACTTCCACTTCACGCTCACTCACTCACTCACTCACTCAGCATGGCTAGTGCGTTCATGCGACAAGACGGGCGTTGGGCACGCCTCAATCACTCACGCACTCAAACACACTCACCAGGTGAGTGAGGTAACTCTACCAGGTACCAAGGGCGAACATGGACCCGTCTACCCAAACGCGCTCCTTTGCACTACCGAAACTTCTCTTTCTCTACTACTCCCCGACCAATCAGGAGCATATCATTCGCAGTCTGACTCCAGTCCACCAGTACTTGACTACACGACCAATTCGGACCAATAGTAGTCCATCACATCAAAACATCCATTCCAATGCCATTTTTCTACTTCGCATGCGCAGATGGACGGTATTTCCACGACATACTCACACCTAGTGCGTTGCTCCCCCACGATGCTTCCACATGACACCTCACACAGCCCAGTCGGACCAGTTTTGTGGCATCTCGATCCAAAAACGTCAATTCCAATGCACTTGTTCTACAGCGCATGCCCGCCAGGTCCCCCACTTCCACGACCCACACGTCCAATCGGAGGCTCCTCCATGAGTGCTACACTATGACACCTCTCACGCCCCATTCATCCCAATACATCCATGATTCCCCACGCTTTTATATTTTCGGGACAAATCTTGATCTTACATGCAACCCTTCAGATGCTACCATACCCACTTCCCTGGATGATTCCCCATGTTTTAGGTGCAAAGTCCGTGTTCCGCTTTTTATACGTTCAAATCCAATCCTAAATTTACATACACCCACTAACCCACCCTGCCTCTCTCGGCAGGCCCCGATCCGCTGGGGACCGATATTAGCCCCTCTAGACCTGGTTGATAGGGGTTTCCCTATTTTAGGGGTAAAGTCCGTGTTCCGCTTTTATATGTTCAAACCTAATCCTGAGGCTTCTTCCCGGAAGTGACTGCATCACCGCCGAACATGACCGCATCACCGCGGAGGAATACATCCCCCGAGATCATTTCCGGTCACTTGACAGGAGGCATCAGCCTACTATTAATTACGTTACTTGTTATGTATTAGCGTTAAAAATCGGCAAAAATCCAGAAAATTCACAATGCATAAATCCACCTGACATGTCAATATTTACCTTGTGGGACATTACCAGTGGAAGTCTTGACAGATGTTGACCATGGAAATTTCAAATTACCGCCACTGACAGCTGATTGGTGCTACAGAATGTCATTCAATTTGTAAACAGGGAGTCTTCTTACCCTTCACTGATCATGTCTTCATCCACCATGCTTTTTCCAAAGTGGCCCAAATCAACACCAGGAAGTACAGTTTGAAGACTCATCTGCAAGTTGAAATATCAGATGTATCAGAAATGCTGAAAAATCGCAGCTCATAAAATCCATAAAGACCTGCTCTCAAATTTCTAAACAATGTAGGTCGTGGGCACTGACCCGGAAGTGATTAATTGTGATCTGATGCCTGTCAGGGATGGAACCATTGTTAAAATAAGGAATGCTCTCATCTGAACAAACCATACCCATCCCCAAACAATCTTGAGAAGGCACAGATAAAACTATGCACAGATAGAGATTTTACAGCCTATATACCAAGGGTACCCCTTTTATAATTTCCCCTCAGTTTGCCCCATATGACTAAGACTGAGGTACAAGTAAAAAGTACAATATCTCACTAACCTGTACATATTTTTCCATCTGGTAAAAAACACCAAGTCTACAATCCTTCTGCCTATATAAAGAGGTATAAAGCATTAACTAGATATGTTAAACACTATTTTAAATTATTTTTTTTTATTATTTTAATTCATTTTTTATGACATTTTTCAAATTAAAATTTAAAAATAAAGAAAAATCAAATTCAAAATGTGACAAAACATACTTTGTTTACAAGCTGCTCATTTAGACTACATTTGATAAACATTTCCTTCATGGCAGTGGTTAACTTCCCCATGTAATCAGTGGGTCATCCCAGTAATCTATCAAATGTGATTAAAATTTGATGTTGATACAAAGATCAAAGACATGTTTAATCCTGTAATAAGTGACAGCAATATACACAAATGTGTACACAACACATACCAAAATATAACATAGAGGTGTTTATGGTATACACAACTCCATATAGAGAATATATGTCAGTTCAATTGGATGGATCTACATCTCATCAAGATCTTGCTGGCAGTAATTAGAAAGATGCACATATTACTTGTAAACAGTTATTATTACTGAGAAAACTCCTAAATAACATTGAGGAATATATTCTGTGTCAGATTTCAAGTCCATGAATGCAATGTCTGCAAACAGGCAACACTTGTCAAAACACAACATAGAAGAAAAAAAGGAATAAAATTCAATGAAAACATATCTGATGGTCATTTGCTGATCTCTGCTACATTAACAACCATGAAAGATGAGGACAGCTGGAAGTTGCCTCACTTAAACTGTTAACTGTTTGGTGAAAGATTAAAGTGGCAACTTACAGTGAGAAAGGCCTATCTTCCAACAGAGTTGGAGGCCATACCTCTGAGTCACACTGTGCGAAATTCCCAGAGTTGATGTGTGTGTGGGGGGGAGGGGGTTGTATGGGGCTTGCTAATATTTGGTGCCTGTAATCCATGTTCCTTGCTACCCACAAGATCTCTGATATGAATATGAAAGAGAATTACAAACTTATAATCCTGGAGATAGTGGAAATGGAATGAAGAGAAAGTATTTGCTATGATGCAAATGTGACTGACAATAAACACACAACAATGTGAAACCATCAACAGTCAGATTAATTGTTGACTCAGTTAATCAGATTTTATTTGTCTCATTAAAGTTACAAATGCAAAAGGCATTTTGGAAATTCTTTGTGTGTGGAACAAACATCTGAGTTTTTACAGGTGATATGATTATTATTAATTTCATGTGGTTTTAGACTGATATAAAGTGAATTAATGCATAAATGATTTGAAGCATTGAAGATTTGAACTGAGGTCGAGATTTTGAATGAAAGCATGTAATTGTATCTATGTGAATTTCCTTTCTTCCATTTACATTTTATTGTATCTTGAAAGTTAATTTGCTCATAATTACCAGCTGTGGTAAATAAACCTCATCATATTTGGCATTGACTATTTGGCCCTAGTACTGACAAATCAGTCATTTTTTGCCTATATTTGCTCCAAAAGGTCTCAATTTTGTCGAAGAAATGGCATAACAATACAAGAGATGTTACCCAGCATTATCAGTATGATATTTATTTCAACCACATTTAGCAAGAAAAAAAAAATAATTAATTAAAAATTTTATTTTATTTTATTAATAATTTAATAACATAAATTTGAAACAACCCTAATATTTGTACGTTGTTCATGAGCCAGCATGGAAAAAAATTGGGCTGATCCAGTAAAAACTGTAGCCACAGTGACGATTTAAAGTTCTTTGGTCAAATGTGAAAATGTCAGGTGTCAGGGATGGAACCATTGTTAAAATAAGGAATGCTCTCATCTGAACAAACCATACCCATCTCCAAACAATCTTGAGAAGGCACAGATAAAACTATGCACAGATAGAGACTTTACAGCCTCTATACCAAGGGTACCCCCTTTATAATTTCCCCTCAGTTTGCCCCATATGACTTAAGACTGAGGTACAAGTAAAAAGTACAATATCTCACTAACCTGTACATATTTTTCCATCTGGTAAAAAGCACCAAGTCGACAATCCTTCTGCCTATATAAAGAGGTATAAAGCATTAACTAGATATGTTAAACACTATTTTAAATTATTTTTTTATTATTTTAATTCATTTTTTATGACATTTTTCAAATTAAAATTTAAAAATAAAGAAAAATTAAATTCAAAATGTGACAAAACATACTTTGTTTACAAGCTGCTCATTTAGACTACATTTGATAAACATTTCCTTCATGGCAGTGGTTAACTTCCCCATGTAATCAGTGGGTCATCCCAGTAATCTATCAAATGTGATTAAAATTTGATGTTGATACAAAGATCAAAGACATGTTTAATCCTGTAATAAGTGACAGCAATATACACAAATGTGTACACAACACATACCAAAATATAACATAGAGGTGTTTATGGTATACACAACTCCATATAGAGAATATATGTCAGTTCAATTGGATGGATCTACATCTCATCAAGATCTTGCTGGCAGTAATTAGAAAGATGCACATATTACTTGTAAACAGTTATTATTACTGAGAAAACTCCTAAATAACATTGAGGAATATATTCTGTGTCAGATTTCAAGTCCATGAATGCAATGTCTGCAAACAGGCAACACTTGTCAAAACACAACATAGAAGAAAAAAAGGAATAAAATTCAATGAAAACATATCTGATGGTCATTTGCTGATCTCTGCTACATTAACAACCATGAAAGATGAGGACAGCTGGAAGTTGCCTCACTTAAACTGTTAACTGTTTGGTGAAAGATTAAAGTGGCAACTTACAGTGAGAAAGGCCTATCTTCCAACAGAGTTGGAGGCCATACCTCTGAGTCACACTGTGCGAAATTCCCAGAGTTGATGTGTGTGTGGGGGAGGGGGGGAGGGGGTTGTATGGGGCTTGCTAATATTTGGTGCCTGTAATCCATGTTCCTTGCTACCCACAAGATCTCTGATATGAATATGAAAGAGAATTACAAACTTATAATCCTGGAGATACTGGAAATGGAATGAAGAGAAAGTATTTGCTATGATGCAAATGTGACTGACAATAAACACACAACAATGTGAAACCATCAACAGTCAGATTAATTGTTGACTCAGTTAATCAGATTTTATTTGTCTCATTAAAGTTACAAATGCAAAAGGCATTTTGGAAATTCTTTGTGTGTGGAACAAACATCTGAATTTTTACAGGTGATATGATTATTATTAATTTCATGTGGTTTTAGACTGATATAAAGTGAATTAATGCATAAATGATTTGAAGCATTGAAGATTTGAACTGAGGTCGAGATTTTGAATAAAAGCATGTAATTGTATCTATGTGAATTTCCTTTCTTCCATTTACAATTTATTGTATCTTGAAAGTTAATTTGCTCATAATTACCAGCTGTGTTAAATGAACCTCATCATATTTGGCATTGACTATTTGGCGCTAGTACTGACAAATCAGTCATTTTTTGCCTATATTTGCTCCAAAAGGTCTCAATTTTGTCGAAGAAATGGCATAACAATACAAGACATGTTACCCAGCATTATCAGCACGATATTTATTTCAACCACATTTAGCAAGAAAAAAAATAATTTTAATAATTAAAAAATTTATTAAAATTAATTAAAAAAATTATTTTATTTTATTAATAATTTAATAACATAAATTTGAAACAACCCTAATATTTGTACGTTGTTCATGAGTCAGCATGGAAAAAATTGGGCTGATCCAGTAAAAACTGTAGCCACAGTGACGATTTAAAGTTCTTTGGTCAAATGTGAAAATGTCAGGTGTCAGGGATGGAACCATTGTTAAAATAAGGAATGCTCTCATCTGAACAAACCATACCCATCCCCAAACAATCCTGAGAAGGCACAGATAAAACTATGCACAGATAGAGATTTTACAGCCTATATACCAAGGGTACCCCCTTTATAATTTCCCCTCAGTTTGCCCCATATGACTTAAGACTGAGGTACAAGTAAAAAGTACAATATCTCACTAACCTGTACATATTTTTCCATCTGGTAAAAAGCACCAAGTCGACAATCCTTCTGCCTATATAAAGAGGTATAAAGCATTAACTAGATATGTTAAACACTATTTTAAATTATTTTTTTATTATTTTAATTCAATTTTTATGACATTTTTCAAATTAAAATTTAAAAATAAAGAAAAATTAAATTCAAAATGTGACAAAACATACTTTGTTTACAAGCTGCTCATTTAGACTACATTTGATAAACATTTCCTTCATGGCAGTGGTTAACTTCCCCATGTAATCAGTGGGTCATCCCAGTAATCTATCAAATGTGATTAAAATTTGATGTTGATACAAAGATCAAAGACATGTTTAATCCTGATACAAAGATCAAAGACATGTTTAATCCTGTAATAAGTGACAGCAATATACACAAATGTGTACACAACACATACCAAAATATAACACAGAGGTATCTATGGTATACACAACTCCCATATAGAGAATATATGTCAGTTCAATTGGATGGATCTACATCTCATCAAGATCTTGCTGGCAGTAATTAGAAAGATGCACATATTACTTGTAAACAGTTATTATTACTGAGAAAACTCCTAAATAACATTGAGGAATATATTCTGTGTCAGATTTCAAGTCCATGAATGCAATGTCTGCAAACAGGCAACACTTGTCAAAACACAACATAGAAGAAAAAAAGGAATAAAATTCAATGAAAACATATCTGATGGTCATTTGCTGATCTCTGCTACATTAACAACCATGAAAGATGAGGACAGCTGGAAGTTGCCTCACTTAAACTGTTAACTGTTTGGTGAAAGATTAAAGTGGCAACTTACAGTGAGAAAGGCCTATCTTCCAACAGAGTTGGAGGCCATACCTCTGAGTCACACTGTGCGAAATTCCCAGAGTTGATGTGTGTGTGGGGGGGGGGGAGGGGGTTGTATGGGGCTTGCTAATATTTGGTGCCTGTAATCCATGTTCCTTGCTACCCACAAGATCTCTGATATGAATATGAAAGAGAATTACAAACTTATAATCCTGGAGATACTGGAAATGGAATGAAGAGAAAGTATTTGCTATGATGCAAATGTGACTGACAATAAACACACAACAATGTGAAACCATCAACAGTCAGATTAATTGTTGACTCAGTTAATCAGATTTTATTTGTCTCATTAAAGTTACAAATGCAAAAGGCATTTTGGAAATTCTTTGTGTGTGGAACAAACATCTGAATTTTTACAGGTGATATGATTATTATTAATTTCATGTGGTTTTAGACTGATATAAAGTGAATTAATGCATAAATGATTTGAAGCATTGAAGATTTGAACTGAGGTCGAGATTTTGAATAAAAGCATGTAATTGTATCTATGTGAATTTCCTTTCTTCCATTTACAATTTATTGTATCTTGAAAGTTAATTTGCTCATAATTACCAGCTGTGTTAAATGAACCTCATCATATTTGGCATTGACTATTTGGCGCTAGTACTGACAAATCAGTCATTTTTTGCCTATATTTGCTCCAAAAGGTCTCAATTTTGTCGAAGAAATGGCATAACAATACAAGACATGTTACCCAGCATTATCAGCACGATATTTATTTCAACCACATTTAGCAAGAAAAAAAATAATTTTAATAATTAAAAAATTTATTAAAATTAATTAAAAAAATTATTTTATTTTATTAATAATTTAATAACATAAATTTGAAACAACCCTAATATTTGTACGTTGTTCATGAGTCAGCATGGAAAAAATTGGGCTGATCCAGTAAAAACTGTAGCCACAGTGACGATTTAAAGTTCTTTGGTCAAATGTGAAAATGTCAGGTGTCAGGGATGGAACCATTGTTAAAATAAGGAATGCTCTCATCTGAACAAACCATACCCATCCCCAAACAATCCTGAGAAGGTACAGATAAAACTATGCACAGATAGAGATTTTACAGCCTATATACCAAGGGTACCCCCTTTATAATTTCCCCTCAGTTTGCCCCATATGACTTAAGACTGAGGTACAAGTAACAAGTACAATATCTCACTAACCTGTACATATTTTTCCATCTGGTAAAAAGCACCAAGTCGACAATCCTTCTGCCTATATAAAGAGGTATAAAGCATTAACTAGATATGCTAAACACTATTTTAAATTATTTTTTTATTATTTTAATTCATTTTTTATGACATTTTTCAAATTAAAATTTAAAAATAAAGAAAAATTAAATTCAAAATGTGACAAAACATACTTTGTTTACAAGCTGCTCATTTAGACTACATTTGATAAACATTTCCTTCATGGCAGTGGTTAACTTCCCCATGTAATCAGTGGGTCATCCCAGTAATCTATCAAATGTGATTTAAATTTGATGTTGATACAAAGATCAAAGACATGTTTAATCCTGTAATAAGTGACAGCAATATACACAAATGTGTACACAACACATACCAAAATATAACATAGAGGTGTTTATGGTATACACAACTCCATATAGAGAATATATGTCAGTTCAATTGGATGGATCTACATCTCATCAAGATCTTGCTGGCAGTAATTAGAAAGATGCACATATTACTTGTAAACAGTTATTATTACTGAGAAAACTCCTAAATAACATTGAGGAATATATTCTGTGTCAGATTTCAAGTCCATGAATGCAATGTCTGCAAACAGGCAACACTTGTCAAAACACAACATAGAAGAAAAAAAGGAATAAAATTCAATGAAAACATATCTGATGGTCATTTGCTGATCTCTGCTACATTAACAACCATGAAAGATGAGGACAGCTGGAAGTTGCCTCACTTAAACTGTTAACTGTTTGGTGTAAGATTAAAGTGGCAACTTCCACAGTATCCGCTCCATCTCCAAAGGAGTTTCCATTCCAGTACAGTATTAAACCAAATTCAAAAAGTTGATGTATACATAAACATAGGCTTGTTTCCTGCAAGAGAGAAGCGGTCAACAATTTTCAATGATGCCGGCAAGACATCAATGATGCCGGCAAGACATCATGATGTTCCAAAATATCAAATCCGTATCGCTGATCAGTATTCTTAATCCATAATATTCGTTATAGAGTCGTCATCTAAAAAAAAGCTCGCGGACAGGCCCTCAATTTCTGTGACGTCTAAATGATAATAGAAAAACGCAACAGAAAGATTTGTGTAGTCGAGTATTAACAGTAAAATATTTATTTACAATACTAAAATCATATACAAATTAAGTTAGGTCAATATAGCAAACAAACGTCAAATAAAATCTTACTGTTCAATGTTATACCGGTGTATCTCTCGAAGTTCGTACCAACGTACAAATCTCTATACAGTTCGTGGCGTGTAGAAATCGTGTTCCTGTATTTCCAGTCAATAACGCTCAGCTGTTGTCCAGTTTCCTTCAGTTCAATCACGTAGATAATACAGCGGTCAAACACACAACAGTAATCCAGTAGGAATATAATCTAGCAGTCATCTGTCAATAATCTCCGGTAACGGTAATGTCCAATTATGCACTCAACAGAAGTCGTTCGAATCTCCTCCTCGATCACTAAACTTCGAGCAATTTATACTCTTATCAGGAATTCGAGATTATTCTATCAGATCAAGAAACTTCCATCGGCATAACAATGACGTAAGATTTAACCCAAATACAATTACAACGGCTACGAGAAAGTTCGACATAATTAAGCCCAGATAAACAAGTACTTTCTCATTCTAGAAACGTTCAGTTCCAGTAAACAACTATATGACAGTCTATCTGTGCAGATGGCGCTCAAGAATAACTAACAGTATCATACGGGGTCTGTTGATGAATAAGCAGATGGCGCTGTTTAGATGTGTAGATGGCGCTGTTAATACAGATCTTTCGTACAGCGGCCATTTGCAATCACAGAATCCTCGAGAAAACACCAGACGGATGACACATAATACACCCACGACAAATCGGTCACAACTACGAGAAAATTCCAGATCATAACCACAGAACAGAAGGTTAACAAGTCCACCTCAGTTCCACAATTCTAGAACTATCTTCAGTGTCTAACTTTATACTGTAATACTATGACAATGTTATCACGGTGAAATTTTAGTTAAAGAGATAGATTTTGATATTATACATGTAGCTAGGCTTTTCTGATCAATCTGGTGAAATTGTGTCTATTATATGTTGGTTTCTGCAGTCAAAAGTGTAAGCTGTCATGTATTGAACCGCTAAGGCTCTTGTTTGTTAGTAGAATCAAAAGATTAACCAGGGTAGTCCTAACGTTGCCTAAGATCACTTGTGGCCCCGAAGGTTTTTCCATACTGATGGCCCCAAGGTTTTTTGGGGATTTTTTGCATACAGATTGCAAACCACATGTTTTCACACGCATGGAGCGTGCTCCAGAACTCCATTGAATAGGTACAGCGACAGACGAGATGCAGGAGAGTTTTAGTAACTTGGTTGAACTAAGTGCATTCATCTGAGTCGGTTTTACCGCGGAGTTATGCTGTCAAATTCACATTTGTCTTGAGATATGAAATCTTGGAGTTGAAAAACTTTGAATCTTGGAGATGATGATCTTGGAGTTGGTTATCTTGCTTAGCCTTACTTGATATCAGGTATACTGTATATACCAGATTTAAAATCTTGAAATCTTGGAATTTGTGATTAAATACTTTCATAAATTTCATAAATTGCCAGATTCAATGAGCAAAGTTTGCCAGACTTTTACTGCTAGTTATCTATGCACTTTTACATTATTCCATTGCGAATGTACAACCTATCCGCCTTTTCAACGTTATTGAGAGAAAAAAGAATAACCTGTCTCCGCATTGACCCGAGACTGCAGCTGATCAGCTGCTGCTTCGTATAATTTCACTTTGCCGTATCCTTTAATCCAGGAGTGCAAAAGGCGAATTGCAGGTTTTACAGCAATGCAAAAGAGGTCATAGCTAGGTGTTCATACTTTGCAAGTTTATGGATCAGCGGAAACCCGACATCAGTTCCATCATGACTTTCATCATATTCATGCTGAACAATTGGGGTTAATTACTCACTCGCAAAATATGTCACGGACGTTTGACAAAGTATTCATATCGGTCCGTGCTCAGATGATTTACAGGAATAATTACCTTAATCTGTCCCACATGGAGGCGAACACCAAATTCCACAGCCGGTATAGCGCATAACATCTCACAAATAATCTTTCAGAGGAGACAATATCAAATTAGCAGGTCACCGAGCGTGTCCTTTGTAATAATGAACCTTACTGGAATAGTTCAATAGTGCCCTTCGTTTAAGGCGACACACTGTTCATAATAAAGTTGCATGTCATTGATATTATTTCTATTCGATATAGTTCAGAGCCAGTAAAGTAGCCCCGTTCTTGAAAATGATGCACTCGTGTCATCTTACTCTGCATCATAAATTGGAGCGATATGCAAGAGGTAGGAAAAATTGATGGCCTCTGGTGACTAAAAAGCAACCATATGACGACAGGAAAGTATTCGTCGACACCTAACAGTCAGACCCGAGAATACGGTGGATTCTCGGACGTAGCCTTAGTATTTCAGCCGCGCTTATACTGCAGATATTCATGTGGAGACTATGAGGTCATAAAGACCGGGAGAACATTAAACACACATATTCAGATGTGTATTCAGATATATAAAATCTGGAGATAATCCAAGCAATGTTGCATCATTGAAATATGCATTCCTCCCCCCCCCCCCTCGTGTATCTCAATATTTATCAACAATATTGCGCATTTTAGTCTTACACTTCATCCGGTACATTTTACACTGTGCACATTGCGAAAGCTAGAATCGTCATTTTTTATGTAGCCACATGAAATATATGCATTTAAAACCAAAAAAATCGAGAGGGTACCAATATCGCACTCACAGCCCCCTACACACAATGATAAATTCAAATATATTAAACAAGTGCGAACACAAATGCATGTAGCAAAGCGCACAACATATATCACTCTTGTACTCATTTTTCAACAGGGAAGGGGGTCATCATTCCGGGAGGGTTGGGGGGGGGGAGAAGAAACACCGGGCGATGCTTCGGGGACAACACAGCGACAAGACGATTCACTCTCGAGGGTACACCAGGATTGCTGCCAGGGGTAGGAGGAACATAGGTTGGACTAGGGCTAACCATTTCTCTAATTTTGGAAGAACCACGACTGCGACAGTTTGAAAAAAATCCGCGGGAAGCTCGGCTGACCCGCGTTCGGTCTCGCAGTGTCCTAACCACGACCGGATGAAGAGGTGGTTTAGATCCCATATTTGCCGGACTTACACCTCGATTCAAACCACCTCGTGATGGTGGGATTCTGCCACATTTCTCAAAACGTACGGCTTAAGCAGATTAAAGTAAACCACGATGCAAGCTCGTTTACCACTTTCGACGCGAGCATCCCGCAACTTTACAACCATAAATGGACCTTGCTATGACCTATAGAAGTTTTTAGACCTTCCTTTTTTAACAGCCGGGAATGCGATCCACACCAAATCATTCTCTAAAGCACCACTTCTCCGATAAACTTTGGCATATTCACCCGGCCAGGAAGGAGAACCCGGAAAAGTCCATAACAAGACTCCCACCGGAACTTTTAATTCGCGACCAAACGTCTAAGAAGCTCTTGTAAAATCGGTCAAGTCTTGCTGCTGCACCGATAAGTAAATAAAACTCGACGAACTTGATGTCCCAATCGTAACATACTGACAAAGCATCTGCGCCAAAGTTCGATTAAATCGTTCAGCTATTTAGGATGGTAAGGTTTTATTTATCTCTAGAATCTTGCATATCTTCTGCTGTAATTCGACTAGAGATTTAGGCATTGCTCCATATTTAGTTTCTCGGAACTCCAAACATACAAAATACTTTATGCACAACTTTCTGTGCAATCTCCATAGCTAACTGGTTCGGTAAAGGAAAAGATCCAAGCCACTTCGTAAAATAATCTTGGACAACCAGAATATAGCGATTATCTCTAGTTGTCACTGGCAGTGACCCAATTATGCTCATTGCACACTCAGTACAGCTTTTGCGCCAGCTTTCAACATCTAAGATTACACAAGGTCAATAATGCCTACGGGTTGCCGTTCTTGCTAAGTGTTCTTTATTCCTAAATGGGCCCCACCCATGACTTGGTCATCAAATCCTTTAAGTACACGCAATATGCAACACCTGAGGCACGACCCCCTTTAAGTACACGCAATACGCAATACCTGAGGCACGATCATCTTTCTTCGATAATTGGGTTCCTGAAGTAGGCCTCCTACTTTAGATAGTACACCATTTTGCAATTTTTAAAGAATTCCACTGTGACATTGCAATCAAGATAGCTGGTTGAATTACTCTTATTCTGAGCGTGGTTTACCTTCCTGTAGCATAGACAGAAAAGCAGAAACAGAAATCTCGTGCCATTGCTTGCTTTTCCCGAATTAAATTATCCGGGAGACACAGTTAACTAATGGTTGTAGGCATTTTTCGAATTTTTCATTTATACAATTTCTCCGGAAAAGCTGCGTGATAAATATTAATGTGATGTGAAATAAAATAGTTTTTGCCCACTTTTCATCGCGGAAAAGCAGACATTTTGAAGAAAAATGACGAAAACATCATTTTTTGTTACCCCACGTGGTCGCCATCTTGAATTTACCCATGATACTCTACCCGGGGGGTTATGCAAATAGGCTCAAAATGACCCCAATATGATAAACTATAAAGCCACGGAGTGTCAGCTCTCAATTTTTTGTCGTTCCGGAGATAGCGCAGAAAGGGTTAATGTACTCAAAAAGAGCCAATAACTCTATTCGGATTACATACTAGTTACATTCAGACTTATCGAGCGTTCTGCAAGCGAAAATAACTGGTCGTTCAATATTTCGTTGATAACCTGACTGAGAATCCGCTCCAATACCCAAGTTAATCGTGTCCTAAAATGCTAATACCGGCGTCTCGCAAAGCAGTTTCCGCAAAGTTTTGAGCGTATGTTCACATTCATTACTTTCTTTTTCTGCGTAAGTTTGATCAGAGGTTTGGTGATATAGCGAAATTTTTAACAAACTTGCGGTAGTAAGAAGTATGTCCCATAAATGTTCGAACTTCAGACATACTTGTAGGGATTGGCCACTCCTTAACACATTCAACCTTAACGGGTTTTTAACCCTGTGCTATGAATGATGTAATCAAAATCTTAATCTCTGCAAGAGCACATGAAACCCTCTACTGATAATGATGACGTCATCTAACTAAACAAGTGATAACATCCAGTTCAACACAGCAAGTACACAATGCATCAACAATTGGAAAGTCGCGAGACCATTCGTTAATCCGAATGACATCATGCCAAATTCCAGAAGCTGCCGCACACAGGTAAATGCGGACTCATCGCGATCATTCGGATCTAATTGCACCTGCAAGTAACCACTGGTTAATGCAAGATAATAAATCAAGTGGCGGCACCTAAAAAAATCAAAGTTTCGTTGATTATTTAGATGTTTATGGCCTTCAATCTCCTGTAATCAACGCAGAACCTGATAATATTGTTTTCCCTTTTAATTAAAACAACTGGAGAAGACGATGGACTATTAAATGGGCCGACTGTACCATCGGTTTCTGTTTACGAACTTCAGTTTGCTGATGATAAGGTACGCGACAACTAGTCTGTTTTGTTGGCTAAGTACCACCAGTATCAATTGTATGTCTGACCAGGTTTGTACTGCCAATATCCCTAGAATCTGTGTTAAACAGCATCAGCATAATTATTCAACAGTCCTCAATTGTTCAGCTTGATCATCTTCCATGGGGCCAATAATGATGCTATTCGAATGAGACAAGTTTCCCAAAAAAATATCCATTCAATTTCAGACTGAACATCCACCTCGTTGAACAACTCTCTTCTTGCGCAATGTAACAGCATTCGATGAACAATTTATGAACATGGCCAAAACTTGTTTACCATTCATAGGGCATACAAATACCCTAGCACAAATCACTCCTGTCCGTTTTTCAAATAGATTCAATCTTTCTACTATAGCTTCAGTATTAAACGGTACGTCACTGTCCAGCTAGGCGGGAAATATAATTTTGGAGTTTTGTTCAATCAAAACAGTTTATAAATTGCGAACTCGGACAACAGACTATCCATTTGAAGCTTCTACTTGGGGCACCGACTCGCCACTCAAACACAGTCGATAACGCTTAAGGTCTATTACCATTTCGACCGCACCCATGATGTCAATACCGAATAGTACAGTAAATCCCAATCCAGACACCACAAGCATGGTGACACCAAAGAGCCCATTTCTGAACTGTAGTGGAACAGTTATCTTGTCCAGTACAGGCAAGGACTCGCCATTCACCGCATTCACAATTTCGTCATAAGGAACTAAATCTGTGTGCTTCGACAATTTCCGGTAGATACACTAGTCCACCAACGTCACTGCTGACCCCGTGTCAACAATCACGCGCTTCGGTAGAACCCCACCTCTATCGGACACACAAAAATGAGCCTCGCATCCATTATTTATCCCATCATTTCCGGTCCCTATAGGTCTAGACAAAGTTGTATGTACCGCGGCTGACATCCTCACGACAAAGACACAGCAGAATTTACAATGAGATCGAAAGAGTAGAATGTAGAATAACATCAATTCGGCTTTTGACGGTTCTGACAGGTTATTATTCGAAGTGTAAGCAAACTCAAAAACACCCATGTTTACAAATAGTTATGTTCATCGTGCCATCTACCGAATCTACGTTCCTATGCCGGCCTGAATGAATCAATTGATGGTTCACTGTTTGTAGATGGTTTCAACATATCATGTAGTGGAAAGAAGTATACATAATATTGAGAGAACATTACAAATAGAATTCAGAAATGGAGTCTAGAAAATGGTTTCTGAAAGTTCTTCAGAGCAAAGACAAATTGTATACACTTTTGTAGAAAGTATTTCTAGCACAAAGATCCAGTACTTACATTAGATGGAACTAAAATCAAGCTAGTAAAAGAAGTCAAATTCTTAGGAATATTGTTTGATCACCGATTAACGTTCTTACCGCATATAAATTGCTTGACAGCTAAGTGTACAAAGCTCTTGATTTGCTGAAGGTAGTTGCCAGCTATAAGTAGGGAGGAGATCAGCAGACGCTTCTCCATTCATATCGATGAATTATTCATTCTTAGCTTGATTATGGCTCTATTGTTTACAACGGTGCATCCAAATCAAACTTTGATCAAAGTTTGATCCTATTCGCCATCAAGGACTAAGACTTTGCCTCGAAGCGTTCAGAACATCACCTAAAGAAAGCTTATATGTCAAAGCAGATGAATCTTCTGCGATCTAATCCCTTAAATCCTGCATATAACTGTGCTTTCAACTCTCAATACGCAGAATTGCATTTAAAGAAACCCTTCATTATTCCACCTCTTGGAATTCGTATCAAACCACACATTGTAGCATCTGATATTAAGCTCATTCAGATTTTAGCTAACGAGCTCTTGCCAGTTTCACCATGGCAGTTAGCCAGATCAGAAGTAGATATTACAATGACGAAATATAAAAAGGCAGACACGAGACATCTCATGTATACACAAGAATTTGGTCTATTGAGAGAAAAATACGGATCACATCAAACTATTTATTCAGATTGTTCTAAAGATGGTGAGAGAATAACGTGTGCTACTATCTTTAGCTCCGAAACTAAAACCTGTCGACTTTCAGGTAAAAGTTTGATTTTCACTAGCCAAAGCTATATTGTTAGCTTTAGAAGGTATTGGGTCTACTATAGGAGGAAAATATGTCATATTCTCAGATTCACTGTCATGCCTTCAAGCGATTGAGTGTGGAATTCCAACTCACCCCACCATTTTGAACATTCTACAATTATATGATCGCATATTTCATCAACAGATTGATGTGTTTTATTGCTTGCCTCGCCACGTTAGAATCAAAGGAAATACTGAAGTTTATGACATGGCTAAGGCAGCCCTAGATAATGAGGTTGACCCTGTTGGAATCACATATCGCAATTTCAGACCCTCCATCTATGCTGATGTGAGAAAGCTGTTTCAATCTTTATGGGATGCTGTGAATAATAACACACTCCAATTCCCAAAAACTGTACGATATATTCATCTGAGTAACCAGAGACGTTTCGATTGTAACGTGTACGAGCAGGACCAGTCGTGCTGTTTACGAGAAAACGAATCAATAACCGGGATTGCCCACTGGCATTCTGGCCGTCACCGTCGTTAACCCCTTCACTAGTAGAGATCCGGGGCTCGAAGAGATGATCACAACCCTACAAGGATGACTGACGCCAATGTAAAGGTCTATTATGGTATATTCTGCACAAATAGTATACGCGGTTACAAATAATAGCGTAGAACCGCGTGGCTTAGACAGAATGTCTAAGGAGATGTAACGTTATGATATTTACATATATGTACAGACACTAGGGGAGTGTATGCAATTAAACTTGACGTATATATACACGTGATATGAGAGGATGTGTGCACACAAGTTAACGGATACGTACACTTGGGGTGTGCATATAAGGTTCACGGATACGTACACTTGGTGTGTGCATATAAGGTTCACGGATATGTACACTTGGTGTGTGCATATAGAGTTAAACGTATCCCTGGTGTATATGTGGATAATAGGAGAGAATGTGTGCAGTTTAAGCTTGATGTTATATGGCAATAATATATATATGAGAGTGTATGCATATAGCTTTATGGCTAATATAGTGCTTTATGTCTATGCGCGATAAGGGCGGCCTGGCTGCTGGCCCTTCTCTTCTGGGGATGAGGGCGGCCTGGCTGCTGGCCCTTCTCTTCCTCCGTCGTTGGAACGTTACGGATGTAACGCTCTCTCCAGGGATGGCACCCCGTCGTTGGAACGTTAAGGATATAACGCTCTCTCCAGACACGACACCCAGTCGTTGAAACGTCAAGGCCCGTTGGAACGTTACGGCGGTAACGTTCTCCCCAATATATATATACCCTCAGGCGTTGGAACGTCACGGCAGTGACGCTCTCTCCAGATATGGCCCCAAGTCGCTGAAACGTCACGGCCCGTTGGAACGTTACGCGGTAACGTTCTCTCCAGATACGACACCCAGTCGTTGGAACGTCACGGCGGTGACGCTCTCTCCAGAGACGTGGCAACCTGGCGTGTTCTTCACCCCTAGTCGTCGGAGCCTGACCCTAACTTGTCAGCTCACCAGTCTGCCTCCCGCACAGGTAAGTATAGCCCGGCGTCTCAACCCTTACGGCTGCTGCGACCCGTCTATAGACACGCCTGTGACTACACGACTTCACGACGATCTCTCAGGTAAGTATCACGCACCACTCAACTCTCAGGGACCGTCAGGACAATTACTTGGGTATATCTGGTATTACCATTTCATCTGGTACCGATGAAACATCATTACTGCATGTCACTGTCGTTGGCGACCCTCTGCGACCCGGTCGCAAGCCACTGCGACCTTTGGCGACCCGGTCGCAGGTCTGTAGATTTCACGTTTAGTCAACGTTTCTCGGGAAGAGAAATCCGTCTGTGCTGTGCCTTGTCTTTTCTTTACTGTCTGTAACTTGTATCTCGTCTTTGACCCTGTCTGTTCTTTACCGCTGTAATCTGTGCCTTGGCTTGACTGTACAGTCTGTAAGTCTTGTTACCACTTTTACATCGGTAAAACGAGGCCCGCCTGCACCGTATCTTGCCTTTACTGTGCGGTCTGTGATCTGTATTTCTTGTCTTTTTCTGTGTTGTCTGTGCTCTGCGTATCTGTCTTTAATGTGTGATAAATACACATATCCTTCTTGTGGGATCTGTGTTCTGTATCTTTCTTGTGTGCTCTGTGTGCTGTATCTGTAACTTGTCTTTGGCCAGCTATACGCCGTCTGTGTAACTGTCTGCGACCTTTCTTGCTCCCAAAGCGTCCGGCCCAGTTTATCGATGTTCCCCGACAAAAAAACGGCTCGCCCGCCTGTGTCTTGACTCGCACCACCGGCTGTAATACTGCGACCGTTTCCGTCCCGTATAGCGTTGCCCGGCTGTCTGCGCCGAATAAACAGGCTACACGATACGTTGTAGGATTATGGCAGGGGGAAACTTGGTTGATTTACCTCTGGACGTGGTTCTTCTAGCTCTGTCTTTCTGGTCTGTCCTCGATTGGAATGTCTCACGAGCTTATATAGCCGGGGCTCTTCTCCACCCCCCCGGAGACGTTGCGAAACCCGGAAAATCGCCTTCACAGCGAAATTACAGTTCATAGTCCATAAATGGGAATGCCATCCCAATCCATAGTCCGTAAAGAATTTTCCACATAAAAGGCAACACCTATCTCGCGCTGGTAAGCGAGAAACACGGGGAAATGCATTTTCACCCACTGGCGCTCCCGAACTGGCTCTTCCATCCTTCCAGCGGTGACACACTCCCCTCCGATTCGAACGGTCCAATTACAAACGGTTAACCGTTACACTGCCCCCGCCTTTCCAAATCATGACGTCCCCGTCATGGCCGTACGGGTCTCTCCGTCCAGGGTGACGTTACAGTTCCCGTTGTACAGTTCGAATCAATTTAAACAAAACTGTTCGCCAATTACGGGCCATCCGGGCCGGCGAAATCACAAGGTGGCCTCCCTCCGACGACATTAGGTCCACAGATTTCCTTCACAGAATTACCTGGGCGGCTAGCAGAGTCGCCCCACGACATTAGGTCCACTGGGCTGCACGCTCAGTGGGAGGGGTCCGGCTTCTCCCCTCTTACGGTACACGGGCTGGGACGCCAGCACGTAGTCGTGCAACCTGCGAGGCTTGACCACTCGCCGACCGCGGGTCGTCGTCGCGTGTGTGGGGGCTGCTTCCTCGCGTTCGTCCTCCACCTCGCTATCCGGCGTCCCCCGCGGTTCCAACTCGAATTCGCCCTGCCAGGCCGGCGGCCGGATGACGCGTCCACTCCGGCTCGTCTGGGGCTGGCCTATGGGTGGCTGCACGGCTACCGGGTGGGTCACGGCGTAAGGCTCTGCGTGAGCCGTTTCCGGCCCCTGCTGGTCGCCGCCATCGTCACTGTCGCTCTCCGACGGTGTATCGTCACCCTCCACGTCCAGCCGCGGATAACATGGTTTGACCCGGTCAACATGGACGACCTGTCGCCTCCCGTCGTCACTCCGGATCCGGTAGGTAACGTCCGACAATGCCGCCTCCACCACAAACGGTCCCAGCCACCGGTCTCGAAGCTTCCGTATCTGTCCTGGCCGGGTCACTACGGTATGCAGATAGACCTGGTCTCCGGGGCCGAATCTTTGCGCCTTGGCCTTCAGGTTGTAAAGGCGCTTCTGCCGTCTCAGGGCCTTCCCACTATTTTCCCTCGCATCCTCGTGGACGTCGACTAAGTGGTCACGAAGGTCCCCGACCCACGGCACGGGCTCCGTTCTCTCACTCGGGGGAGCCCCAACTGTCAGGTGAGCTGGTAGAGTCACCTCCCGGCCAAACGTCATCATATTCGGCGTATACCCCGTAGTCTCGTGTGCGGCTACACGGTACGCCATCAGTGTTAGTGGAATATACACATCCCAATCGTCGGGGTAGCGGGCGGCACTAGCATGAAGCATCTGCCCCAGAGTCCTGTTGAACCTCTCAACTTGGCCGTTAGATTGCGGATGGTACGCCGTCGTCCGCGTCTTCTTCATGCCGAGGATCCGGCACATCCCCTCGAACACTTTGCTCTCAAAGTTCCGCCCCTGGTCCGAGTGTATCAGGGAGGGAACACCGAACCGGCTGACATACAGGTCAATCACAGCCTGGGCCACCGTCTCCGCTTCTTGGTCCGGAAGTGCAACAGCCTCCACCCACTTCGTGAAATAGTCACAGATAACCACAATATGCAGATTTCCTCTCGTCGTCGGGGAGAGAGGACCCATCAAGTCCACGGCGACACGTTCTCCGGGGCATCCCGTCATCATCCCGCGGTGCTGTCCTCGGGGTTTCTTCCCGGCCTGCTTCCTCCGACTGCACGTGTCGCAGCTCCGGCACCACTGTCGCACGTCACGCTGCAGGCCAACCCAGGCGTACGCTTGTCGCACCTTCCTCAACGTCTTGAACACCCCCAGGTGTCCTCCAGTCGGGCTGTCATGACATTCCTTAAGTATCCTCTTTTGAAGGGCCCTCGGGACCACCAGTAACTTAGCCTTCTCCCGGCCTCGCACGTCAAACCAGCGTCGCACCAGGAGGTCTCCTTCCAGGGACAAGGCGTCGTAGGCTCCCCACAGCGCTTTCGTTACCCCGCTGTGTTGACAGACTAGGTCCCACCGAGGTCTGGTACCAGCCTTCACCCATTCAATCACCGGAAGTAGCTCGGGGTCTGCAGCTTGGGCCGCTGCAAAGTCCTCGTTGGGTGGAGATATGGTCACAGCCCGGGCCGCCGCCGTCTCTCCGTCTTCGGTCTCGGAGGAACGACCACACTGCTTGCACGGACGTCTGCTCATCGCGTCAGCATTCTGATGCTTACGCCCTGGTCGGTGGACGATGTCAAATTGATAGGTCGACAGAGCTTGGATCCACCTTGCGAGTTGGCCCTCCGGCTCTTTGAATCTCATGAGCCACCTCAAGGACCCGTGGTCGGTGCGCAGTAGGAACTTCTTCCCGTAGAGGTAGTGCCGCAACGACTTAACGAAGTGGACCACCGCCAGGAGTTCGCGCCTGGTCACGCAGTATGCCTTCTCAGCCTTGGTGAGTACCCTGCTGCCATAGGCCACCACCCTCTCCTGTCCGTCGACCTCTTGGGACAAAACGGCTCCGATGCCCCAACCGCTGGCATCCGTGTCCAGGATAAACGGTTAAGACATGTCAGGCATGGCCAGGATGGGCGCCGCTATCATCTTCTCCTTCAGGGTCTCAAATGCGACCTGACAATCGTCGGTCCACACGAAGCTCTTCTCCTTCTGGGTAAGTTGATGCAGGGGCGCTGCCACGGTCGCAAAGTCTTTGACGAACCTCCGATAATAGCTACACAATCCGAGGAAACTCCGTACCTCGGTCTGGGAGACTGGGGTGGGCCAGTCTCTCACAGCCTGGACCTTCTCCGGTTCCGTCTCGATACCGGCGCCGGACACGACGTGTCCCAGGTAGGTGACTTTTCGGGCGCCAATGACACACTTGGAGGGTTTCAACTTAAGCCCATGAAGTTGTAGTCTCTGGAACACCACCTCCAGGTTGGCCAGCATCTCGGTAAACGTCTTCCCGAACACGATGATATCGTCGAGGTAAATGAGGCATGTCTCGTAGTGCAGACCGGCCAATACTGCTTCCATCAGGCGTTCAAAGGTTCCAGGGGCGTTGCACAGCCCGAACGGCATAACGCGGAACTGGTACAGGCCTTTCCGGGTGGAAAACGCGGACTTGCACCGATCCTCAGGCGCCAATTCAACCTGCCAGTATCCGGACATCAGGTCGAGGGTAGACCACCACTGCGCCCCGTTCAGTGCGTCAAGACTGTCATCGATCCTCGGCAGAGGATATGCGTCTTTCTCTGTGACGTCATTCAGGGCCCGGTAATCGACGCAGGATCGAGATTTACCGTCCTTCTTCTTCACCAGGACGACAGGGGCCGACCACGGTCCCTCGGAGGGCTCGACCACACCTCGTCGTAACATCTCGTCAACCTGCTTGTCGATCTCCCATCGAGCATGAAGGGGCGGTCTTCTAGGTGGAATACGAATCGGGGGGGCACTCCCCGTCTTTATCTGATGCTGCACCCTGGTCGTACGTCCCAGGTCATCGTCATCGGCCGCAAACAAACCAGCGTGTCTATTCAGCATTTGTTCAACTTCCCTCAGCTGGGCTGCACTCAGGCCATCCTTGGACTTCTCCAACGCCGGCCGCATATATGCGGGCAGGGTCGTCGTCCGCGCCCTCGGCTCTGTAGGCTCTTCCGGAACATCACCTAGTGTGGACATACTACCACAGAAGGTACCAGCGTGAATGACTGTGGACTCATCGGAAGCGTTCAGCATACGAATAGGCACACTACCATCAGATGCAACTCGAGAGAGTGTTCTCGCCAGGACTAGGCCGGTCTTCTCGGTAAATGCAAGCTCCCCCTCTACTAGTCCAATCTCCCCCGGCGGTGCGTCTTCCACCCTGGCCGGGGCAAGCATCTGGGTTCTAGGCGGTATGGTGATGGTCTCAGCCAGGGCCAAACGATAGCAATCGAAACTTCCTACGACCTCGCATTGCAGGTACTTGCCTCCCAGCTTCAATCGATGACCTCTTGCGTCAAGTATACAGCCGTGGCGATACAGGAAGTCGTACCCCAAGATGGCGTCAATGGACAGATCTCCCCCAACCAGCGTGTGCTTCCACACCGTCCCCTGGATCGATATCCTGAAGTCTCCCTCTCCGAGCAAAGGCATATGGGAACCGTCAGCCACCTTGATGGACTGGTACCGGGAGTCTCGAAGGACTGGTTTCACATCTGGGTCAAGCTGGTCCCATATCCGGCGGCTGATCAAGGAGATAGATGCCCCGGAGTCCACACAGCACATCACCTTCACCGGCCCGATAGACGCGGGTAGGTATATCCCTGCTTCTCCCTGATTATGAAGCGCAGGCTTGGGACCCTGGGGCCTTGGTGGATTCCCGGACCCGGGTGGTCGTCTCGGGGGCGGGGAGGGTGAACGTCTAGGGCACGACGCCCTAAAATGGCCGTCTTCTCCGCACCTCCAACATCCCCGTCGTGGTTGTCGTCCCGTCCTCTGCCCCCGCCTTGAACTTGAGCGTCCCCGTCCCGGGAAGCGCCTCTTAAATTCTTCCATCAGGGTAGCAATCTCTGCTCGAAGTCGGCCCTGCGCGTCCTCATCATCCTCACGAACGTCAGCCGGGATGTCTTCTCCTGCAGCGGCTCTTGCCGTGGGGTCGGGACGTCGACGCTGGGCGTCTTGGAAGGCCTCTACTTCCACTGCTGCATGCACAGCCTCGTCTAGGGACTTCGGACGGCACTGCCAGACTTTGAACCGTAAGTCTTCTTCAATTGCCTCAAAGAATTGGTCACGGGCCAGGGTGTCTTGGACCTCATCACCGGCGTCTGGGTAGGCCATCTGGCTGAGTCTCACCAGAGCTTGGCCCAGTTCTGGTAGATCTTCTCCCCTCAGTCGTCGCCTGGACTTCAGCTTGGACTTATACAGCTCTGTTTGGTTAGGGGGTGCGAAGCGTCTCTCCAAGCCATCACGTAGGCAGATGAAGTTTGCCTCCCCTGGTTTCATCTTCAGACTGGAGAGAACCTGTTGTGCTGGCCCCCGCAGGGAGACGGCCAAGTGTTGTCCCTTCTCTTCCAGCGTCCACTGGTTTAAGGCTGCGCAATATTCAAAATGGACCAGGTGATGTCTCCAGGGCGTACTTCCATCGTAGGTCGAAGCCTTCACCAACGTCTTACGGGAAACAGGGATGGTCGTGACTGTGGCTCCCCCACTGGTATCATCTGCTAAATGGTGCTCTTCTGCGACCCGGTTGCGGCCCTCTGCGACCCGGTCGCCAACTTCTGCGACCCGGTCGCAAATCGTCTGTTCCCGTACAGGCTGGTCTATGGGGGTTCTGGTAGTACCCTCTTCGGCCCTGGGCGTGGACGTGTGCGCTGGGGCTCCCATCGTCGTCTGATTGAAGGTCGCCCGCATCGTCTGCATCTCTGCCTGTAAGCTCTTGAGGCCCTCTAGTAGCGTTCGGATGGTCGACGGAGTCTCGATCTCGACGATGGCAGCCATTGACAGGTCAAGCGTTGCTTCCACAGGACTCACATCTTCTGTCGTCCTCAAAGTCGCTGAAACAGCTGACCCCATCGTCGATCGCTCCCTTCTCTGCAGGATAGCCCGTAGACCCGCCATGTCCGGACGTCTCAGTGGTGTCGCTTGGAAACTCATGGGTAATGGCGTTGTCGGCACGTCGTTGTCGGTCATCTCTAGTAGTCGGTTGTTCTCTTCTGTTGTAGATCAGGCCAGATCCCACCGCTGCCACCAGTTTTCTCCGTGTAACGTGTACGAGCAGGACCAGTCGTGCTGTTTACGAGAAAACGAATCAATAACCGGGATTGCCCACTGGCATTCTGGCCGACACCGTCGTTAACCCCTTCACTAGTAGAGATCCGGGGCTCGAAGAGATGATCACAACCCTACAAGGATGACTGACGCCAATGTAAAGGTCTATTATGGTATATTCTGCACAAATAGTATACGCGGTTACAAATAATAGCGTAGAACCGCGTGGCTTAGACAGAATGTCTAAGGAGATGTAACGTTATGATATTTACATATATGTACAGACACTAGGGGAGTGTATGCAATTAAACTTGACGTATATATACACGTGATATGAGAGGATGTGTGCACACAAGTTAACGGATACGTACACTTGGGGTGTGCATATAAGGTTCACGGATACGTACACTTGGTGTGTGCATATAAGGTTCACGGATATGTACACTTGGTGTGTGCATATAGAGTTAAACGTATCCCTGGCGTATATGTGGATAATAGGAGAGAATGTGTGCAGTTTAAGCTTGATGTTATATGGCAATAATATATATATGAGAGTGTATGCATATAGCTTTATGGCTAATATAGTGCTTTATGTCTATGCGCGATAAGGGCGGCCTGGCTGCTGGCCCTTCTCTTCTGGGGATAAGGGCGGCCTGGCTGCTGGCCCTTCTCTTCCTCCGTCGTTGGAACGTTACGGATGTAACGCTCTCTCCAGGGATGGCACCCCGTCGTTGGAACGTTAAGGATATAACGCTCTCTCCAGACACGATACCCAGTCGTTGAAACGTCAAGGCCCGTTGGAACGTTACGGCGGTAACGTTCTCCCCAATATATATATACCCTCAGGCGTTGGAACGTCACGGCAGTGATGCTCTCTCCAGATATGGCCCCAAGTCGCTGAAACGTCACGGCCCGTTGGAACGTTACGCGGTAACGTTCTCTCCAGATACGACACCCAGTCGTTGGAACGTCACGGCGGTGACGCTCTCTCCAGAGACGTGGCAACCTGGCGTGTTCTTCACCCCTAGTCGTCGGAGCCTGACCCTAACTTGTCAGCTCACCAGTCTGCTTCCCGCACAGGTAAGTATAGCCCGGCGTCTCAACCCTTACGGCTGCTGCGACCCGTCTATAGACACGCCTGTGACTACACGACTTCACGACGATCTCTCAGGTAAGTATCACGCACCACTCAACTCTCAGGGACCGTCAGGACAATTACTTGGGTATATCTGGTATTACCATTTCATCTGGTACCGATGAAACATCATTACTGCATGTCACTGTCGTTGGCGACCCTCTGCGACCCGGTCGCAAGCCACTGCGACCTTTGGCGACCCGGTCGCAGGTCTGTAGATTTCACGTTTAGTCAACGTTTCTCGGGAAGAGAAATCCGTCTTGTGCTGTGCCTTGTCTTTTCTTTACTGTCTGTAACTTGTATCTCGTCTTTGACCCTGTCTGTTCTTTACCGCTGTAATCTGTGCCTTGGCTTGACTGTACAGTCTGTAAGTCTTGTTACCACTTTTACATCGGTAAAACGAGGCCCGTCTGCACCGTATCTTGCCTTTACTGTGCGGTCTGTGATCTGTATTTCTTGTCTTTTTCTGTGTTGTCTGTGCTCTGCGAATCTGTCTTTAATGTGTGATAAATACACATATCCTTCTTGTGGGATCTGTGTTCTGTAGCTTCCTTGACTGTATAATCTGTGATCGGTATGTCTGGACTTGTACTGTACTGTTTATGATCTGTGGGTCTTGATTTGCTTGTAATGTGTGATAAATACACATATCCTTCTTGTGGAATCTGTGTTCTGTATCTTTCTTGTGTGCTCTGTGTGCTGTATCTGTAACTTGTCTTTGGCCAGCTATACGCCGTCTGTGTAACTGTCTGCGACCTTTCTTGCTCCCAAAGCGTCCGGCCCAGTTTATCGATGTTCCCCGACAAAAAAACGGCTCGCCCACCTGTGTCTTGACTCGCACCACCGGCTGTAATACTGCGACCGTTTCCGTCCCGTATAGCGTTGCCCGGCTGTCTGCGCCGAATAAACAGGCTACACGATACGTTGTAGGATTATGGCAGGGGAAAACTTGGTTGATTTACCTCTGGACGTGGTTCTTCTAGCTCTGTCTTTCTGGTCTGTCCTCGATTGGAATGTCTCACGAGCTTATATAGCCGGGGCTCTTCTCCACCCCCCGGGAGACGTTGCGAAACCCGGAAAATCGCCTTCACAGCGAAATTACAGTTCATAGTCCATAAATGGGAATGCCATCCCAATCCATAGTCCGTAAAGAATTTTCCACATAAAAGGCAACACCTATCTCGCGCTGGTAAGCGAGAAACACGGGGAAATGCATTTTCACCCACTGGCGCTCCCGAACTGGCTCTTCCATCCTTCCAGCGGTGACACACTCCCCTCCGATTCGAACGGTCCCGTTACACGATCAAGCCATGGTTAGGCGATGTAGAATTGGCCATATCCGATTACCTGAAGAACATTTACTAAACAAGGAACAAGTATTCCATGCCACGAAGATCTCCCAGTGAAACATATTCTGATCGACTGTATAGATTTACAGATTGTAAGAGATTTTTTTATCAAACAGCTACTTTAGAAGATCTTTTTAGTCGGATAAAAGAAGACTGTATATTAGGTTATTTGAAAGAAAGCGGTTTGCTGCATAAGTTTTAATGTATGGGCATGTTTTTTGGTGTGTTGTGTTGATTACTTCTGGATTGCTAGGTTGTTGACTTGTTTTTGTTAGAATACTTAGAATTTTGTTTGATCGTCGCTATATAGCTGAAATATTGCTGAACGCGACGTTAAACCTTAATTGTCTCTATCTCATGTCTACGAACAGAAGAGTCTACGTATGTTCGTGCTATGTGTTCGGATGATGAAATCTACAGCACAACGCTTTACTTTCCGGGTCGTTGTATAACACCACAGCGAAAGTAGTTTCCATACGATAAACTTGATCTGTCGCCACATTTCCTATACCATGCAGACTCACATGCCCACAAAACATTTAATTGCATGGTAATTGTGTTTTACTACCCACAATCTCGTGAAGCAATGGTACTTTCCATGGTTACCTATCAATGCGACGGTTCCGCTATGTATTTCACCAAGAGATTCATTTCAATGGACAAAATCAGGTCACTGCTGAACAAAATCTTTGTTGCGATGGAATCAACATTTAAAATCCTATATCATTCTAAAAATACAAAGCTAATGTTGGAAGTCCACACTCGAGTAAGAACCGTAATAGCTCACTGGTTTCCATAAAGGAAAATCTACACGCTCAATAAATGTTGTCGCTCTGCAGTAATACTAAATAAAGAGGATGATGATGTAGTAAATTTGTGAAAGTCATGTAAAAGGAAAGAGTCTTTTATTTTGTGTATTCTGCTTGGATACAGTTAAGTCATGCATCCAAATGTTCCTTGTCCCATGGAGAATCCCACCACGCTGATATCCCATGACATGCTGATATATATAGATAAATAAAAATCCACGAAAAACAGTTGTTGGGACTGTCAGCAGAGGTCCACAAATAATAAACACTCACTATTGAAAAGTAAATTAAACAATTCTATATTGTCTTAGAGAAGACAATTCTACTGGAAAGTATTTTTAAAAGATTTTGCATCATATCCTGCGTCAACATAATCGTCAAAGGCAATGATAATTCGTGTAAGCCAATACGAAGTACAGTCCAAAGCTGTGAAGAATTATCCAAGACAGGTCACCAGCTAAGTTCGTAAAGCCAAAACCAGTTTGTGCAGTCAGTGGAGGAAAGACCCTGGATGTTTACTGTTTATCCCCAGTTTCGTTTGTCGGGTAGGCTCAATTCATACAAAATCTCTAAACTGAGACAATTACTGATAAAGAAAAAAAGTAAAATATTTCACGAAATCGGTGAAACTATCAGCACTTATTTTCTGGGGGTTGTGTCATATACCGCTTTGTTAATTATAATAGACATGTACGAATTTTACAGTCGCCGATTCAGTGCTTGTTATGCTGTGTTATCTTGCATGTCGAATGTACATACGTTGTGATCTGTCACACGGCCTCGATATTGACTTGTTCAGATTCAGTTCGAAACGCGGAAAAACTGTTTCCAGTTCGGAGCGAGAGAAAAATTACGAATGGAGCAGGACGATAATGCTTAAAGGAAGATTAACACCAGAAGTTTTAACAATTTTTGTATTTTATTTCCAAATGCATGTATATAAATTCCCTACTGTTGTGACAAATTTTTTATTCTACTAAAATCGCGAATAACATACCCGATATATCGTGGAAATCAAACAGAATAGATTCATCCAGATGCCAAATTTAAATTTTGAAATCCACAACGCTAAATAGAGCTCTGCAATATTGTCGGAGAATAATATTCCAGAATCACAAAACATATGGGATTTTCGTCTTTGGTCACTTGAAACTTTAACGTATTTTCTTCACCTGGTGTTTCCCATGTGAACACTTTTAAGGTGTCACCGAGGAGACTCTCACCAATGTATCGCGCGCGTAGTGATTTGATGGCGTTAAATCGAACAGTCTCTGTCGTTATATGTTTTATGGTCCCTCGAGGGATAATTACATTAGCGGAATCGATACAGTATTTAATATAGGAAGTCCAATTGGTATGTTGATAAAAATCCGTTGCGCTCCAATCGACATGTACTTCGTGGCAGTCCGAGTTCTCTGGTTTCGTCTCTGATTGAACATTCATGGGTTGGTCCGACGTCGCCATGCAACCATACTTGGTACTCCACCAATCAGGTAGACGAGCTGGTTTTCTGGTGGTGAAATCAATACTGACAACTTGGTTAATGTTACTGAATAGAAGTCGCTCTGAGTTGTGTGTGTATACATTTCCCATACTGCTCATCGATGATTTCCCCACATGATGAAGGTTAAGTTTGGCCAGTAGAGGACTTTTGATCAGGGAGAGGTCATACATGGCCTCGTCAATATGGAAGACTGTGGATCCCATAAACATCATTCTATCCTCTGTTAGTCTGTCGTATTCCAACAAATGTACTCCGTCTTCCGGTGACACATTGTGATGAGCAAAGAACCGTGTTCCCTCCATCAGCTTCATCAAGTTCCAGATGGCGGGCACTTCTGCAAAACAAGAGTGAACCATGTTAGGCCTACATATAGGCGCCATACTGTATAGTACCGCTAGCTTACCCAGCATTCAATAGGTAGCTGTCGTCCACAGAAAAACCTGCCTCGATAATCGAGAAACATTTCTCTTATGACACTGCATAGTAGTGATTTAGCTCCCAAACCCATATGTGTATCAAATAAAACTTTTAAAAAACCCAGTTAGTTTCCAGTCGAAGAGAATCGAGCAACAGCTGCATGATGCCAGTATGTCCATTTGCAAGACCAAGGGAATATCATCCACTTTCAAGAGATGCAACACCATGGGCCAAACGGTGTGGTTAACAAGTTCTGCGTTCAACCTAGAATAGCGAGCTTCCTGTCTAATGCCGAGTAGTTACATATAAGGTTCAGTAAGGAGAGGTCGTGTATACAGTGGACGTCTACTACTATTACTGTATTTATTATTACATTATTTATTATTATTACAGGGGATTTCATAAAAGTTTACCGTGTGTGGCTGATGTGATGTTACAAACACGCCATGTTGCTCTGGTAAGTGAAGTGTTTTCAAACAGCGACTCAGCCAGTGAGAATCATAGAAACACACCGAATGAAATGAAGATGACATTAGAAGTTGGCAACTTCAGATAGGAGGTGCAGTGTTACATGTGATGTTTTGATTCCGTCTAGGCATGTAATGTCTTGTCGTCGAAAGATATATTGGTAAACTATTATGAAATCCCCTGTAAGTTCCATACTCTTTCAATGGATATTGAAATAACACAACTGCCAAGGTTGCCATGCATAATCAACAAGATGTCCGTGACCATCGGAGATGCTTATAATTACTTCGATACACTGACTTGCTGTTTATCATTTGGTTAGGCAAGCGAAATGTAGGGTTGTAGAAGGTAATGAAGAGCCGGTACGGGAGTAAAGGCTCACATGTCTTTGAACCGCCAGTCTCGCCTGCAATAGTGAAGGCGCGAGGGGAGTTTAGCCTAGGATACATTTCAAGCTAGTTTGTCTCACCCCACCATCCCACCCCACTTAACCCAAATCCCTTTCAGTATTAGAGCATACAACGGGTACTGTTCGCCCAGTCCAATATCGAAGCCCCTCACCCCGGTACAGAAAGGCACTGTAGAACACGAGAGTATATATATAGCAATAAAAATACAACACACAAACTGATATAATCGGATACGAACTTCCATGAAAATCGCCATAGGACAATCCGGGGTGGAAAACAGTCGCCTGATCTTTAGTCTTGTTGAGGGTTCCTTTAAAATTAAGCGCATGTAAGGCCTGTCTGAAATAAGAGATTATGAAATATCATAAGAACATATATGTACGTAATGACGAGAATGCGAGCGAAACGTTATGTTGTATCAATATGTACATATATAGGAACGAACGTATCAATCCCAAACCCAGTTGCGTATACTTGGTTCTATCTTCTTTTCACAAAAACTATAGTAACAGACTTTATCTGACAGAATACATAAAAATTGGCAAACAGTTAATAAAAGGTGTTCTTCCACATCATGCGCTCTTATCATGTCACCGATATATCGGCCATCTTAACGTGTGATTGTCACTATTAGTTCCATGAGCCTAGGCATTATCCTTCTACCAATTAGGGACATATTTAACATAGACTGACGAAGGCTCCAGCACAGTTTCGAAGAATTTAAGACAGTTATTCAGCGTGGTCTCCGGAGGTGATTGAAACAGTCTATTGACGAAGCTGACATTTTGATTAGTCAGTTTTCGATTTGAAAAGGGGACCTTCCAAACAGTACAGCTATGTAGGGAGAGAGGCTTCAGAGTGAAAAACCGCAGGTGCATTGTTTTGATCGCCTGACAAGCTGTCACCCCAACACAATTAGTAATAGGATCCATTGTATCACACAATACGTGAGTTCCATACGCATGGACTATATTCATGCGAAACACAAACAAAAATCAATAACATAAACTCGCTATCAGTGAAACCAGTGTAGGTTATCGATGAACAGATTTTCGGAGATATTTTGTTAATGAATAATGAGGTTAATAAAGTGATAGAAAAAAGGCTTGTATTTGGCGGAATAATCTAGAGCTATGCTGAGAGCGTTTGCGGGCAGTGTTTGTAGGCTAGACGATAGTCGTTCAGCTGACATGCGCTGTTCGGAGATTGCATTTCTAAAACTACGTAAGTAATGACGCAAATGCTGCTGATTCTATGTTAGGTATAGTGAACATGGAAGCAATGTACTAGTAACGGTGTAGATCTAATGGGGAAACTAATGTAACAGTCACTTGTGCTGATCACGAATTCCAGCTTTGAAGCTCTCGTTATTGACTAGAGCCTTTGGCACCGAAACAGGTTTATTTATATTATGAGCAAAATAGGCTGTTGAGAGAATTCCACTAATTCTTTGACGTTCAGTCCCAGTGTGCACACGGTTAAGAGCTATGCAATTTGTCCACTCTCACATTACAATCCGCTCTCAGTTCTTAAGTTCGCTCAACAAGGCTCTCTAATGACCTCCGAGTGAGAAAGCTATTTTGGACATTTCCTTCATGGATACGGACAATTTTACACATGTTTGAAAAGAAAGTCGAAACTCGTCAGTGTTCAAAATTTCAGCCATCTAGACATTTTTTTCTGTCAAAAAATCTATTTTGAAAAAAAACTATTTTTCACCTCAAATTTTGAAGGAGGATTTGATTTTCTGGGCGCACAATGCACCGATTTTTTTAAAAATGCTTTGCATTTATCAAGGAGATACTCTGCTTCAATTCTTTGTATCAAGTTGCCCTTTGTGGGTAAGTTGCACGACGTGAATTGAATGCACACGGAATTCGCAACAAGGTTGTCCTTGTCCTCCAATTGCCATTGACAAGTGTTGTTTTATTTGGTGCCGTGGGGGTACCTGAAATATCCTCCGATTTTTCACGATAGAAGTTATTTTGAATTCATACTTAGATACGCCTATAACAGCATTTGGAAAAAATAATACTGATTCTGAAGTGTCCAAAATACCTCCCTCACTGGTACTGCAGACATGCTAATTCTGTTGATCTCTTATTGCTTTGAACACGAAGATGGAAGCACCGATAAACATGAAAATATGTCACAGATCAGTTCTGAGTAAGATACCAAGTTTCATCCCAAAAGGTCGATTATCTTGGAAATTACACGAAAATAACCTCTAACATGAGGGTGAGACTCACAAAACCCCTCGGCTTCCCCCAAGCAATTGAGAAATATGCCGAGAATGAGCAACATATTATGGCTATACTAATCATCCAGAATTGTCCTTTTTAGAAAATATCATCAATTCTGAAGATATAACAGCAACATTCAAGAAAATAGATCACAAAATCTTATCTAGATTAATACACAAAAAGGGTCATAAATCTGTAAAACAAGGACCGAGATGAATAATTTTCTGTAGGCTTGTAGACTACAAGTAGAAAAATACGTATTGAGCACAGTTCTTCAGATATAACTGGTTATACATTCAAGCATATCCAAGATTATTACACCCGAAAAGGGGCATAACTCCATAAAATAAGGGCCGAAGCGAGTAGTTTTTTGTTGGCTTCTAGAATACAACAATATAAATAAGTTTCCAAAATATAGTAGCTATATCGAACACAGTTTTGCAGATCTAGTTGGTTACATTCAAGCATATAGGACAGAAATAGAAAATAATATATCTGTAAAGGGGCATAACACTTTCGATAGGCGTCTGACTTAGCACACAACAGTTCGATAAATAAGTGTTTAAAATTTGATAGTTGTGTGTCACGCGGTTTTGCCTAGAATACGGTAACGGACGTGCGGGCGGATGTACCTGGCAACGGCAATACCCCAAGGCCAAAATGGCCGAGGGGTAAAAACTGTCCAAAATAGCGCTGTGACCCGTAGTGAAGTGTATATCAAAGCTGAATTTGATAAGCAATACAGACATGTCAGATGGGACAAATTCCTTATAATTATATAACCGACTTGAGGATAGTTATTTGAAAAATGGTTAAAGGAGGGGATTACAGAAAGCGTATTAAAGAAAACATCAGCCTGAAATCTAAATGCGTATTCACATCTACAGAATATCCATCTGCACTATCATTGCACTCACTCACTGTGCTCTGAACAACTGCTGAAGCATTCTGTGTCCAGAATCTGGACTTGTTCATTCCCAGCTGATGATAAGTAGGTCACTTGTGTTTAAATATTAATCTATGACTGGAATTTGAAGTTCAATTGAGCCTATCCAGCCAAATAACCAAACCAATGACCAGGTCATACATGTATGCTACACAGACCGGGTATAAAGGGTCTGATGGAGGGGATGTGGGCAGAAGTTAAATTCTGAAAATACAATTTCTGCAGGAATGGAAGCCTGAAAAATTTGAATTTTCTTATAACAAGTTATAAATGTGCCTTAAATTATTATTTTCTGCATTTATTATTGTACTGGCTAAAGTTTTTGATAGCCAGATATTTACGACATCCTCCTACGATACCTCTCTATGACAACCCCAGAATGGTATCCATGCTGTATTCATGCTCTACAACAGAAAAACTCTGTGAAAATGACATATGAACATATATAAGATTATCAGAAATATTGAACTTTACTTTAGACCTGGTGATACAAAACATAGCAAAAATATGAGACTGAATTGTCTACAGGACTCTTGGGGACTGTTCTAAATGCTTGGGCAGTTCTAAGCCTTCTAAATAAACAACCAGTTACCGGTACCCTGGCAACGGTACTACTTTTGTTCAAGTTTTGTCCAGTGCACACAACGAGTCTACATAGCTCTGTAAAACTTAGTTTTCTGTATAGTCGGACTTCCTACTACTTATCACTTAGTTAATGGTGCCTAGGTTGTTAATGGTGACGGAGTGTTGCTGTTCCCAATTTTTTGCTGGTCTGTTTCGGATAGATAACTCCAATGCAGTCTCGAGTACTACAGCTGAAAGATCTAAGATTTTTTATGTAACTTCAAATGTGATTTCTAAAGTAATGTTAAAAGTTGAAAAGGAAGAACTCACTGGAATTAGAATGGGAATAAGCATGTTGTATTTTAGTATCTGCGGATGTTAATACTGATTTTACTGTCGCATATTCCGTTTTATAACGCGTCATCGGTAAAACTCAGTTTGCGACAGTAAATTAATGCAGCATAATAGAGTTTGCAAATACTACAATACAAGTGGACGTCACCACAGGGGACCGACTCTTTCTGGAATAATAAATGGCAAGTAACTCTTCCTCTTTCATTGCCGTACTGTGGCAGATCACATGATATGGGTCAGTAGGCCAACATGCACCCAATGTGACAGCTCTATCTTTACTACAGAACTAGGTCAACCGCATTTTGCTAGTACTTTTGCCAAAATTACCAGAATTCTATCCCGAATGCACAAGAGATGATACCGGATTATACTCCATGAGTCTATCAATGACATGGTACCTGATATGCGTTGCTCTTGCTGACATCTTTGGCTGGAAATATACTTTACGAAAAACAGGAATGCAATTTATTCTGATCGCATGATCTCCGCTATGGCGTATGGGAGACAACCGCCTTTATGGCCCCTATACTTCATTGCAAATTTAGTTCGAATTGCTATACTTATTATATCGGTGTTTGGATCATGCGGATATGGAATATTCAAGTTCCGTACAACATGTACTTTTTATTGACTTCGGCGTTTAGAGCAAGTACTACGTCAAATGTTTGTCGTGTTATTGTTGTTGTCGTCAGTGAATAAAATATATTTCTACAAGAATATAATAATTTTTCACTTGTTTATACACCGCAATGATAGTGGATATTATTAAACAGCGTTCTATGTATATATCAACATATTAGGTTATCTCCTGGTATTTATATTCACATCCAGAAGATATAGGTGGGGAGGTTATCGTTAGTAGTATAGAAACAGCAAATTTCTTAGTATTTGTGGAGGAGTCGTGTGGTGGTGGGATGTGGGTTAAAATGAGGGTTTTGACATCGAGGCCACTTCATGTCACGCGAATGGCGGGTCGATGGACAGTCGGATATCTGGTAAAAAATGCGAAAAAACGGAACCGGTGAAGCCATAGTGCGCATGCGCAGTTAAGGAATAGTATAGAAAGGGCATTTTGGGATACACAGGGACGTGTTTGGACGAACTGGTGATCAAACTGGTGCGCAGTGTGTCATGCATGGTGTCGTCTTGAAGCTCCAGGCGTGTGGGCTACGATTGTGGGGTCTGTTACCAGAAGTGAAATCATCCGTAGTAGATAAAGCGCAGAGAATGGCATTTACGGATGCGCATAGGGAGAAGGCATGCAGGTTCGCGTTGTGTCGAAAAAGAGAAAAATACAATACACTTATTATTTATTCTCGGAAATAAAACATTGATAACACTAGTACCAAGGAGCTAATATATCTAAGCTGTTATGTAAAGCAAACAGATAACCGTAACATAAAACTGACTGTACATTTGTTACGAGTACCTTTTAACATTAATATGAACAGAGTGGATGAAGGAGACAAATGTGTAGCATAAACAAATATGTAAATGTAAATAAATAATAATAATTATAATATGTATAATAAATACTATATAAAACAGATGTACAAAAATTATATAAAATGTACTGGTATATGATGTGATATATATATGTAAAATGTAGTATATAAATTAAAAAGCCCATATGGGTGTCATGAAGTATGCCTGCATATATACCATATATTAATATGAAAATATTGTTACAAGATCGAAAAGGTGGGTTAAGACATATATATTCATACATGGTTGAAGTGGGAAAAAGTAATAGAGTCAGCTCTTCCATTAAAGAATTAAAACGATCACCAATATAGAGATGTCATGAACAGGCATAAAAAAATAGGTAAACAATTTCAAGGATGGTATAAACATGAGTTAAGTTAAGTTTGTAACAATTTGCGACAATTGCATTTAAATGCGGTTCATAATTTAACAATTTCTTAAAAACTCCGATGTCTGTAATTTCTTCTGTGGTGACTTAAGATTTCTTCCCGAGATGATTGAGATGATTGAGCTTTGGGTGTAAACAGTTCATTCATATATGTTGAGTTTGTTGAAACATTCAAAAACCTTAACTGCAATATTTTATATAGTCTGGACAGCTCTAAACTTGGTGGATGGGCTTTTCGATATTTCGACAGAGAGATTATTAAGAATGGTTATGAAAACATATTTCAAAGCTCTGCCTTGTAATCTTTCCAGTCTTCGGGTATTCCAATCTTAATAAATTAAAATCCTATATGCTTCTCTATGGTATGGTCCATACGATAGAGCATATAGGATTTTAATTTATTAAGATTGCGGGTATTCACTATTCCACACGAGTGCCAGAAGAACTGGACAGCATAGTTAAAATCACACAGCATGAACGATTTAAAGATTAAAAGTCTTGTTCGTTAAAACCAAGTTGTGGACTGGTCTCTTGAGCAGACTGAGTTGCCAGCTAACAATTTCTATGACGCTAGATACTTGTTCATTGAAAGTAAATCTGTTGTCTAGTTGAACCCCGAGTAGTTTAGCACTTTATTGACTAAAACAGTTTTACCGTCAGTGTCAAGAGTAGTTGAACCTTGTTCATTGGAGATGACAATTTGGAATTTTAATGGCACCAAGTCACAGTGTTAGAGCTTTTCTGTTTAGACTTTGGTTAAAATTTCATGAATGCTTTTACCGCGCACAAGAATAATGTTGTCGTCAGCATAGGGGTCCATAGAATTACCCAAATGAACCCAAATGAAGGCAATATCTACCCAAATGAAGCTAGTGTATGCGTAAAAGGGTGTCCTGTCATCCTAAAATATAATAAAAAAAAACAGGTGCACTAAATAATGCAAAAAATTTACGAATTTACGATCAGATGACCCTTTTGACATGTTTGACGGAGATCTCTTCCAAGGGAGAGAACTCAGCTTGAGAACTAGCTGACAGCTACCAAGCAAAGCCATGCTTTATAGTTTTAAAGTTTCCGTTGCTTTATGCGATATATACGATATATCGTTCATGAACATATTAAAATAGCAGGTCTAAGGATTGATCCCTGTAGCACCCCTTTCTTGGTAATGTTCCATTTGCTTTGGATGAAGGATAACTTCACACATTGCTTCCTGTTGGATAGGTATCACCAAGTAGTTTTGGAGCATTTTGTGACAGGTAATAGACCACAATTTGGCGATTATGATTGAGTGTGGTAGGCAAGTAGTAGGGTGTAAGCATCTGGAACTAATAGCGCCTCACTGCGCATGCGCGGAGTGAATAATTGGGTTGGCATAGGGGGGGTTCGCATGTCGTGAGTCAATGTAAATGAGGAGTATTTATGGAAATGAGGGGTGATTGTATGTGTGCGCATGCGTGAGTGTATGCGCATGCGTGAGTGTATGCGCATGCGTGAGTGTATGTAAATGAGGAGTAGAATATGGAAATGAGGTGAGTGTATGCGCATGCGTGAGTGTATGCGCATGCGTGAGTGTATGCGCATGCGTGAGTGTATGTAAATGAGGAGTAGAATATGGAAATGAGGTGATTGATGCGTGAGTGTATGCGCCTGCGTGAGTCTATGCAAATGAGGTTATTGGGTTGATTGGTGTTGATTATTCAAGATGGCGGCTAGTTTTTCTAGGTTAGGGGTGGTCGGTTTCAAGATGGCGGCTTGTTAGGGTTGATTGGTGTTGATTCAAGATGGCGGTTAGTTTTTCTAGGTTAGGGGTGGTCGGTTTCAACATGGCGGCTAGTTTTTGTATGTTAGGGGTGGTCGTATTCAAGATGGCGGCTTGTTTGTGTGTGTGATGGGTTTTTCCCCCCTCTTCATTTGCATATGTTCAAGATGGCGGCTTGTTTTTCTAGGTTAGGGGTGGTCGTATTCAAGATGGCGGCTTGTTTGTGTGTGTGATGGGTTTTCTCGAGTAGAATATGCAAATGAGGTGATTGATGCGCATGCGTGAGTGTATGCGCATGCGTGAGTCTATTGGGTGGTCGGTTTCAAGATGGCGGCTTGTTAGGGTTCATTGGTGTTGATTCAAGATGGCGGTTAGTTTTTCTAGGTTAGGGGTGGTCGGTTTCAAGATGGCGGCTAGTTTTTGTATGTTAGGGGTGGTCGTATTCAAGATGGCGGCTTGTTTGTGTGTGTGATGGGTTTTTCCCCCCTCTTCATTTGCATATGTTCAAGATGGCGGCTTGTTTTTCTAGGTTAGGGTGGTCGTATTCAAGATGGCGGCTTGTTTGTGTGTGTGATGGGTTTTCCCGAGTAGAATATGCAAATGAGGTGATTGATGCGCATGCGTGAGTGTATGCGCATGCGTGAGTCTATGCAAATGAGGGGTGATTGTATGTGTGCGCATGCGTGAGTGTATGCGCATGCGTGAGTCTATGCAAACGGGTGGTCGGTGTCCGTTTCCCGATCCCCGAGCTTTTCCCGATCCCCTCTCATTTGCATATGTCGTTTTTTCAAGATGGCGGCTTGTTTTTCTAGGTTAGGGGTGGTCGTTTTCAAGATGGCGGCTTGTTTTTCTAGGGTGAGGGTGGTCGTGTTCAAGATGGCGGCCTGTTCTCGGTTGAAAATATGCAAATGAGATGAAATTGGCTATAAAAGGAGTTCATTTTTAGGGTAAGGGTGTATTCAATCTGACTTACCTGACCTGCCTCCCTGCCTGCCTGCCTGCCTGCCTGCATTTCTGTCTGGCTTGCCTATCCGCTTGTATGAAAAGCATGAGACGTGGAGAACATTTTCCCTTGGACCCAGCAGCACCTCCGGTTGAAGTCTTGCCTGAAGATGTGGGTGTCAGGGCCATTTATCAACGACACTGGGCTACCATACGCCATTGTTTTCATCGTGATCGTCGTCTTTTGGATTTATACAATTTTCGGTTGGAGGAACTCACGTATCTCACTACCTATGCCGAGAACATTTTCAAAGATCAGGTGACAGCCTATAAGTTGAATGTCACATTTGGGTATATCTTACGGCACAAAGAGACGGACCAACTGCGGTATTTTTATCCCAGCAATAATACCTATGTGTTTGATCAGCCGTTCACCGTGACGGATGCGATTTCTCAGCAGCCACTCATCGATCAATTGACTACGTTGGATCCATTGGAATGGGCTCGGTTGCAACGCCCCAATACCCAATGGCTGGTGGAAATGGTCACTAACGTTACATTTTTCGTTACGAAAATGCGAGATCACCCGATCGGTGCTACTCCTGTACAACTCCCCTCGTGGTTGCTACTTCGAAAAGGCCTGTATGCATTAACAGGAGGAAACAAGGGACCCTACAAAGACCGGAAATGTCTGTTTCGGTGTTTGGCCGTGCATGTGGACGAGTGTGACCCCAAGAATTGTGACACAGTGGCCGATGGCTATTGGGAGGAATATTTAGAGCAGCACGGCATGGATAAGCGGCACTTCCGTGGTGTCCCCTTCAAGCATTTGGATGATGTGGAGTCCCTGTTTGGTATTAATATCTTTGTCTATCGATTACGACGGGAGGATGACGACACCTTTGTGGCTGAATTGGTTCGACGATCCACAGAACGGTATGTTGCTACGATGAAAGTGAATGTGTTCGATGACAATGGCGTGAGTCATTTTTCGCTCATTACCAATATGAGCCTGTACGCTCAGTCTTTCAGTTGTGCCCAATGCCATCGTGTGTTTAACCGGTCTTTCAACTTACATCACCACGAGAAAATGTGTGACAACAGTGTCAAGCGAGTCTATCCGGGTGGAGTGTATCATAATACACCGACTATTTTTCAGGACCTGGCCGATGAGGGTATCATCATACCGGAAGAGGACCGTTATTTTCCCTACCGGGCATGCTATGATTTTGAGGCCCTGTTGGAGCCCATGGACCTGTTTTCGGCTAAAACGCAGTGGACACAGCGACATATTCCCCTCAGTGTCAGCATTTCATCCAATGTACCTGGCTATGACGCTGCACCGGTGCGTTTCGTGTCAACGGGAGAAGCCCATGAGTTGATCACCCGTATGATGGACTATTTAGAGCGAGTCAGTGCGGCCAGTACGGAATTGTTGGTGGCCAAGTTCGACGACGTACTGACCCAGCTGGACGACCGCATTCCTGAACCGGGTGTAGCGTTCAGCGACGATGAAGAGTCCGAGTGCGAGTCCCAGCCGTCCCCGCCTCTACAGTCGCAGTATGTCCCATTACCTAAACCTTATGCGGAGAAATTGAAATTACGGTTCCTTCAATACTTAGGTCAGTTACCGGTGCTCGGCTTCAATTCGGGGCGATACGACTTGAACATGGTGAAGGAATTTCTTTACCCTTACTTAGCGCAGTCCCATACCCTCAAGTCGGTGATCAAGAAGATCAACAACCACATGGCCCTCACTACCACATCACTGCATTTCCTCGATGTACGGAACTATTTAGCTCCCAATTGTAGCTATGACCAGTGGGTCAAGGCCTATGACTGTGCACAAACCAAAGGTTACTTTCCTTACAGCTATATGACGAGCCTGGACCGCTTAGAAGACACCCAGTTGCCCTGCCGGGAAGCGTTTTACAATGACCTGAAAGGAGAAGCTCTGCCGGAGGCCACCTACATCGAACTCCAACAAGTGTGGAACTGCCACAGCATGAAGACGTTGCGTGATTTCCTGGTGTGGTACAACAATTTAGACGTCGTGCCCTTTCTCGAAGCGGCCGAGAAAATGGTGCAACTTTTCCGGCGACAAATGCATGTGGACATCTTCAAGGAGTGCTTAAGTTTACCGGGCCTGGCGCTTCGCCATCTGTTTCAAGAGTGTCCTACGTACTTTTCACTGATTCAAAAAAAAGATGCAGACATGCACGATTGTTTGAAGCGGAACATTGTGGGTGGCCCCAGTATTATTTTCCACCGCTACCATGAGAAGGATGTGACTACTCTCCCTAGTGGAAAACCGTGTGCCAAAATCATCGGTTTTGACGCCAATGCCTTGTACCTGTGGTCGCTCGCACAACCTATGCCCAGTGGGCATTATACACGTTGGATGGCAGAAGGTAGGCATTTTACACCGCAACGGACGCCGTACAAGCATCTCGCCGACCAGTGGTTAGATTGGGAAGCCTATCGACGGGCCATTTATATTCGTCACCAGACCAACGCCACAGAGAAGCGGATAGGAGATCGCCGACTTCCCGTCGATGGGTTTGCCCTTGTTCAAGGCACACCCACTGTATTCCAATTTTATGGGTGTTACTGGCACGGCCACGAATGCGAATTCAGCGCTGGACGCTTCAATGATCGACGTGGAAAATCGGCACAAGAATTACGGGGCGAAGTAGTGGTCAACGGAGATTATGTCAAAGAGCGAGGATTCCATCTCATAGAGATGTGGGAGTGTGAATTCCACACCATGTGTCAGGCCCTACCTCATTTACAACGGTTCCTAAAAGAGCGTGAATATCCCTTGAGTCGTCGGCGATTGCTGAGTCTACCCCAGATGTTGGACGCCATTCGTTCGGGTCAGCTCTACGGCTTTGTAGAATGTGATGTGCATGTTCCCGACACTCTCAAGTCCCTCTTCGCTCAGTGTCCGCCTATCTTCAAGAACACGCTGGTGGGTCGGTCTGACATTGGAGAGACCATGGGTGCCTATGCGGAGCAACACGAGTGTTTGCCTAAACCTCGCCGCATGTTAATTGGAAGTATGTGGGGGGATAAAATCTTGCTGGGTACCCCCTTACTGCAGTGGTATATGAAGCACGGTTTGGAAATTACTCAAATCTATCAGGTAATCCAGTACGTACCTGAGGCTTGTTTTGCGCAGAATGCGGAGCTCGTGACGAAGGCCCGTCGTCAAGGTGATCAAGACCCGAGTCAGGCCATCATGGCTGAATGTTGGAAACTCACTGGCAATGGTTATTATGGAAAAACAGTAACCAACCAGGATAAGCACGTCAACGTGAACATTTGCACGACTACCCAAGCTCGCAAAAAAGTCAATTCCCCGCTGTTTCGATCCGTGGACGTGATCGATGACGATACTTATGAAGTCACTTCAGCCAAGAACACTATCCGGTACAATTTACCCCTCCAAATTGGCTGTATGGTCTATCAGGTGGCCAAGCTGAGGATGCTGGAATTCATCTATGATTTTATGGGTGTATATTTTCACCCCTCAGACTGGCAACTCATAGAAATGGACACAGATTCGGCCTACATGGCCGTTTCCCACCCGGACTGGGAGTCTCTCGTCAAACCCGAGTTACGGGTACAATATGAGGCGGAACGGGACCAGTGGCTACCCCGACGCGATCACTACACCTACGATAAGCGGACACCCGGGCTCTTCAAGCTGGAGTGGAGCGGGGATGCTATGATCGCGCTCTCCTCCAAGACCTACTACTGTTACGGCGGAGATGGAGGCGGAGAGGATAAGTTTAGCTGCAAAGGGGTGAGCCGGCGCGATGCTAACATCGACAAAGCTCTCTACCTGGGTGTATTGCAAAGCCAGGCCAGTGCGAGTGGCACGAATCGAGGATTCCGGGTCGTCGACCACCAGATGCGGACCTATATCCAGCAAAGAGATGCCTTTACTTTCTTTTACCCTAAACGAAAAGTATTGGCCGACGGTGTGAGCACTACCTACTTGGACTTGTAAAAAAATGTGGAACACTAATAACTGTGGATACACGAGTTATAAAACTGTAAAAGTCAGGATGGCCGAGTGGTCTAAGGCGCCGGTATTAAGTGCTGGTGGGTGAAATCCCGCGTAGGTTCGAATCCTACTCCTGACAAAGAACTTTTTTTTGTACCTTAATCACTACTATGTGTGTACATACCCTACTATTTATACCCTGTATTCTATTTGTATATATATTAACTCATCATTCTTATTGACTTAAATAAAGAGAAAAAGTCAAATCATTTTTTTTTTTTGTTTTTTCATCAATTTATTCAACAACAATGAACGTCAGAACAAATCTTGTGGGTTTGGAGGATGAACATACGGACGTCTAAGGGAAAAAATTGGAACTCTTCTATGTTCGAAAGTGAAAACCGGGAAGTGACGTCACAACCTCCACGTCACCTGCGTATATACTCCTGTAAAATAGAGCCGATTTTATTTCTTTGGAAGGGACAAGGTCAATAAGACTTGCGCTTTTTATACTACTAAACTGTGAAGTAGATTACATCTTACATAGGCCTTAAGGCGGTGATATGCATAAGAAGTATTCTGGGGTATGGTCAGTACTTCCCAATTTCCCCTTTGTCTACTACTCGCCGATTTTTTTATTTTTATTATTATTTTCGGTACTTTCAAATTTTTTTCCATCGTATTCTACATGATCAACCTCATAGCTCATAGTAAAAGCCATAAAAAAAAACCGATCACCCCTATACCCATACAGGCCAAATAAATTGTTTGGTGCTAATGCTGTCTTTGGATTATGGACGAGAAAATTCTTTAAAAGACGACGGCTTGATATTGAATGAAGGATTAGACAAAAGTCATAACGTATGAATAACATTGGAATCTACAGGATATTAAACCAATTATTTAGAAATAGTTCATTCGCGCACTTTTTGTGACGCACTAAAACGAAGTTGACAGTTGTTTTTTAGTATAGGCTGGTATGGTGTGCAGAATGTGGGTGTTTGTTTACATTCTGCAAATCGAACTAATTTTAAAATTAACCATAATATGTACTGAGTAGGTAATAATTTAAATTTTCGCCACACTACCATCTATTTATCCATTGGGAGGAGGGGGAGGGGGAGAGGGACATTTCCTAGCATGGATATTATTAAAAATTAATGTATATTACATACGTGTACGACGTTGATTGGTGTTACTCTGTGATACTGGTCAATGATACTGGTCAGGCAGATGATTACACACAGGCAGTGATCAGGGAGGTCCGTTAGGCAGGCGGGCAGGTCTTTGGATTATGGACGAGAAAATTCTTTAAAAGACGACGGCTTGATATTGAATGAAGGATTAGACAAAAGTCATAACGTATGAATAACATTGGAATCTACAGGATATTAAACCAATTAGATCATAAACATCGGCCGTAGGCCGGTAAGTGGAGTCGACCCCTTAAGCGAAACAGCTGTTGCGTTGCCATTAGCAACGACACGTACACATGTGTTGGCTTCACATCGCATCGGTGGGAACATATGCCGCTTTATTGAAAAATAACACCTTTTAGGCAGCAATCTGACTAGCAAGGTAAGCAATGTAAGCCTTAACACTTATATTTTCATTGGATGCAAGGTTGTCTTGAGAAATATATCTCTAAATATGATTAATTATCGATTGTCTATCACGACAAACTAACACTCCGCTGAACAAAATATAACCAATATGGCCGCCGTCCGAAGCTCGAAGACAGAAAATTGTCAAACTTCACAAATTAATATCTGAACAATTACAACATCTTACGAGCTGGTACTTCAGGACTAAATCATAAAATATCTGTACTTTCTAACCTTAGCAGAATTCGTCATGAAATTATTTAGAAATAGTTCATTCGCGCACTTTTTGTGACGCACTAAAACGAAGTTGACAGTTGTTTTTTAGTATAGGCTGGTATGGTGTGCGCGAAAAGCCGAGTCAAATATAAAAATCTATTTTTCCGTAAATATGAAACGTACAAACTTCTTACGTCAGGACAATGTTCTCCTATATATGTACTTCCTATTTCGTACAGGAATTTTCCGTAGAAAATTTATAAATGGGTTAAACTTACAAATATCTATTTATCCATTGGGAGGAGGGGGAGGGGGAGGGGGACATTTCCTAGCATGGATATTATTAAAAATTAATGTATATTACATACGTGTACGACGTTGATTGGTGTTACTCTGTGATACTGGTCAATGATACTGGTCAGGCAGATGATTACACACAGGCAGTGATGAACAATGATACAAATATTAACCCCACACACATGTATATAGAGCGATTCTATATTTTTCATTGTTAACCCTATCTGGCCTGGGGGTTTAAAATAAAAAAATATCCCTGGGAAATTTAATTTGACACGGCAATTAATTTTTTAGACGCACCCCGAGTGCATCAATTAATAGTCTGGACACCTACGAGAATTAAAAATAATACATTAGCAGGGTTAACAGCGTCTGGGAAGTGCTCATCATTTCCCAAACAACACGCCTACCGCTGTAAAAATAGTCAAACTCAGAAGCAAGTAAAAGGATAACTCTTGGGTCCCAAACGAATAAGGGGGCACTACTCTGCAGGGATTTGTGTGTATGCGTGTAGTGATACATTTACCCGCTGGTACTTTTCAACACGACCTCACTGCGCGCGTGACTTTGGATAAATTGCAAAGATTGGCGCCTAGCTTGTGTTTTCGCAGCGTAATCCAAGGGTCTGTTTTGTTCATTTTTCTACAATTCTCATGATCGAAACGAACTGGAATTTTCAGGGCACGCGTATCGAGTACTCATTGAGAGACTTACACTATTTTTAATGGGGAAACTTAATTATTTTTTAATGTGCGGGGTTTTGTGTATTTTCGTGACGGCTCGAGAACCCAGTAAAAAATTAAAATTCATAATGTAGACAAGGGCTACAGGGCTGAAATTTTTAATAGGAGCCCTTGATTTATGTGAGCTGAATTAGAACTAAAAATTCTACGGGGGCCTGACAATTATTGTACACTAACAATCGTTTATAAATTCCTAAGAAACACACCCAGAGTTTAGAAAGCGTTTGTTTCCTCTGCCATTTGGATTGCTGTCGCCTGGGTCCGCGCGATGTGCATAAATACTCGCCCATCTGGAATAATTTTACCACAAAACTTTTGACTGCCAAACAACATATCGAAAGAGTGTCAGAAGTTTCAAACAACATGTCGAGAGTATCTGAAGTTCCAAACCGTAGAACAAGAAGGGCCAACCGTTGGGTAGAGATGGAGGAGGGAGAGGACATTCCATATCTTTCTCGATGGAGACAGCGTCAAATGATGCGAGAAATAAAGACATTTTGGCGAGCAGAGTTCCGGGGGTGGCAGGCCATGCTGCGGGGGAGGGACGGCGACCAGAGGGAAAACAACACCGCCCAGAATGTAAGGACCCTGCTTAACGCAGCCCGCACCACTGTGGATGAAGCCGGGTGGTTTCACCTGCTGTCTACTGTTATGAACCAGGCCAGACCATCGACCCCGGTCCAGGTAGTGCACCCACAATCATCCACTCCACCCTTCCCGCTTCAAGATCTTCCAGCCCCGGATATACCGCTACCCCCCAGCAATACCATCATCGCCCCGGCGAATTTTTTGGACGGGACCCCCATCATGCAAGACGAAAGTGAAGATGATGATGACAGGCCAGTTATGCGAGGCTATTATACCGAGCACACCGCCACCTTTTAGGATGTATGCTACTCCTCGTCAATAAAAAGACGTTAAAATAATAAACTGTTCTTTTTAGAACAAACCAATACTTCCGAAAAAGGAAGCTTTTTTAACTTGAGCACATCAATTAAAAGCACAGAATGTCCCACATTTTCCCCTCTTTTCTTAGCAAACTGCATTCACCCAAAAAAATACAACCCCTGTCCACTATCAACCGTTCTTGTGAGAACGAATCTCTTATATATATATACACAGGATTTATTTTTTCTTTTTTCTCTATCCCCCCTCATTAATTTAATATTACATAGTCCCAGGGATAAGGGACTTTAAAAATTGTTTTAAAAACCCCGGTATAAGGGGTAGGAAAATTTATTTTGATAAGCGTGGGGGTTATGTCCATTAATTTAATATTACAATGCGAGGGTATAATGGACTTTATAAAAATTTATTTTCATAAGCGTGGGGCATTTATTTTCAACGAACACAGGGCTGTGATTCTCGTGTTTAATTTTTGTGCATAGTTAGAAGTTCCCTTTCGGAAAACATGGGTGGTTTTTAAAAAAACCTTTGGAATCTGTAGTAAATATAGCCATTTACTTCGTTGACAGGGCCATTCTTCTCTCAACACATACGGGACAGGTTAAAAGTAGTAATTGACACTGTACAGGTGTGTTGTTGTACGGTACACAGGTAGGTATTCCGGCTTGACGGTGGATGCAAATTTCGCAGAGTGCTAAATGTCCACATGGGCCGATCGCATATTTTGAAAACGGATTTGCACACTCAACGCAATGAATATACAAATTTTTTTTTCGTTCGGTGTGGCATCCCAAGGTTTTTGTTGTAATTCCCCATACATAATACGCTGCGTCGTGGAGTTGTTTCTTGGGCGTTATATTCTTCACTGTTCGTCGGCTTGGTGTTGTAGCTTTTCTCTGTTTTTTTGGCCTGGTTGTGTTTTCTTCCCTGTTCAAATCTTCTTGTCTTGCGTCTTCCCCTTTTTTCAAATCTTCTGCTTGTTTTGGCCTCTTCAAATCTTTTTCTGTTTTTCTGGAGTCTTCCTCGTCATTTTCTTGTGTAGTCTCTTGTAGCGGTTCATCTTGTTGATTCAACAGCGTTGCTAGCAGACTGTCTATGTTGTCTATATGGGTTTCTTCGGCTGGATTAACATCGGTAGGGGCTGCAAGGTCGAATAAATTAGTTTCTGGAGGGTCTGTCGTAGTTGCAGGCTTGTTCCGGGCTGGTGCTGATGGAATAATTTGCTTAATCATTTCATCTATCCAGGGTTGATCGTCTACTAAATTGATGATACCGGGGAGGAGTTGATTCTCATCATCAGGATCATTGGGAAACAGGTCGGCTGTATCGAAATCCATGATTTCAGTCCAAGGTGGTGTCTCCATGACTGAGTCATCAAGTGTGAATAATTAAAAAATTCTCAGCTATTTATAGGGTAAAAGACGCGGACCCCGGCGAACCCATTTTAGCTGTAGACTATATTTTTTTACGACAAAATATTTGTGTTTCTTTTTCCAAGTTTAAACAGCTTGTCATTTTACAATCACTGTGCGTGTCCCATATATTTTTATGGCAAATTCAACTGAGGCAATTGAGTGTATAGTATAAAAAATTGAACAATATAACGTTAGAACTAGGCAGATATTTATTAATTTTTTGGGGATTTAAACCCATAAAATTCGTGTACGGAAGTGAGAAAAACCCAGGTAGATGGGAAAATAATTGATTTTCCTGGCTAAAAAATTACGTGTAGACTGGGTTACAGTCTTATCATAGTTCCCTGAAAAATTATAAGGGTTTTATCGAAAAATAATAGGTATTTTTAATGCTTGGGCCATGGTCACACAGCACAGTGGACCAGTCTATCTTACACTTGACTGACACCGTTCAAATGAGGGATAGGGGATCGCGAAAGTGGCATGCTAGGGGATCGGGAAACTGGCAACATTTTTGGCAAAAAACCCAAAGACCTCATTTGCATATTTTGAAACCGACCACCCCCACCCTACAAAAACAAGCTAACATCTTGAAACCGCCATATGCAAATGAGGGATAGGGGATCGGGAAAGTGACATGCTAGGGGGATCGGGAAAGTGGCATTGGTCACCATCTTGAACACGACCACCTCTACCATACAAAAACAAGACGCCATCTTGAATACGACCACACACACACAGCCGACTATAAAAATAACGTGTAGTATGTTCAGATTTATTGACAACTACACATCATGAGTTTACGACGACGTGCCTTGTTCACCCATCATTCTCGAGATCCAAGGACTGGGACTAGAGAAGAGGAACATACAGAGCTATATAGCCGAGAAGAACATGACGGAATGACTATTGAAACCAGTTTCGAAAGAGTTATGGAAGATGAAGGGAGGTTAATAAGAAGTACAGAAGAACTGGCCCAACAACTTCACCATGATGTGATACAAGAACAAGATAACGAGGACGACACCCGTGATGGGAGGGAACAAGACAGCGACTGGTTAAACACTACACCTGCCACAACTACCTCACCTGTAGAGACTGAAAGTATACCCACTTCGGCTGAAGCAAGAGGACCCCATCGATGCCGCCATACAGACGAGATATCACGCCTCAACGAACAAATTATCGACATGCGAGGAGCCATGTTGGGGATGGAAACAACAATGTCCGGAATGGAAGAGATGATTGTCAAAGAAAAGAAACTACGACTTATTGAGGAACAAATAAAAAAATGCAGCATCTGCACAAATGAAGACAGTTTATACGCCGTACTACCCTGTGGACATCTATGTATGTGCAAGGATTGCTGGGTGCAACTGACGTGTGAAGGAGCCCTATGCCGATGCGTTGACGCCGGAGAGGTGCATTTGAAGATACGATGTCCCATATGTAGAAAACATATAGGAGGCGTGAAGCGAATATTCCGCGCCTAAAAAGTGTCTCGTGTGACACTAATCAACGGCCCTTTTCAGGGCCAACCCATCTTTCCGAAAGAGAAACTTCTTTCATAAAGCACTGCAAACTTAACACAAGCTCCCAGCATCTTTTTCCCCAAAAAAATTTTTTTCACCAAAAAAAAAAATTTTTTTTTCAAAACGTAAACAAACACAATATGTAGTAGTAGTGGTAAAAAACCCATCTTTTGGATGGATGGAAAAGTTGTTTTAAATTTTATTTTGAGGTAGAGGGCCGAGTGAGGTATCATAGTGAAGCTGACGTGAAATGCTTCACAATGGTATATCACTCGATCCGATTGGACCACTAGGGCGCCCCTAGCGGCAAAAATAAGAAAACCCCATACCCACTACCCATTACCTACCCCCAATAACCTTTTTGGAATTAGAGGCGTCCCTAATGGCGCAATCGGGTCGAGTGAGGTATTAAATTGAAGGTGACGTGAAGCAGCATCTGATAGACTGGGTGTGGGCTTGAATTAGGGTAATTATGCGCATGCGCGAAGATGATATAAAAAATAGCAAATCTTGAAAAATAGCCTTTTTGAAGTTAGAGGCGTACCTAATGGACCCATCGGGACGAGTGAGGTGTCAAATTGAAGGTGACGTGAAGGAGCATCTGATAGACTGGGTGCGGGTTGAACTATCAGCATTCTGCGCATGCGTGATCTTCAAAATATCCTTTTTTGAGTTATAGGCGCCCCTAGTGGTCCAATGGAGACGAGTGAGGTATCATTGTGAAGCATTTCACGTCAGCTTCAATTTGATACCGCACCCGACCCACTACCTTCAAAATAAAAAAATCTTCATACACCAGGTATTGATTTCGATCTGCAAAATAGTCTTTTTGGAGTTAGGGAAGCCCCTAGTGGCCCGATGGAGCCGAGTGAGGTATCAATGTGAAGGTGAAATGAAAGGCCATCTGATGGACTGGTGTGGATTGAACTATCAGCATTCTGCGCATGCGCAAGAATGGAAATAGACGCGTTTTGGAGCTATTTGACTATTAAAAGGGGGTAAAAAAATGAACACTAAGCATTTTTTTTTTTAATTACTATTTTTTTATTAACACACAATGAACGTATTCATAATTGAATTTAATACAATTATATGTAAGTATTGAATTTTAATACAATTAACAGTGAATTCTGAATTTTTAATACAATTAACAGTGAATTCTGAATTTTTTTGTAATACAATCTCTCTCCAGATGAATACATGTTTTCCTTGTTCTCAATAGTTCATCATCAAGACTTGTTTGAATTCAGCATCATCTTTCTGGCCTTGGTGGGTATAGATGTACGTGACAACCTCTTCACGGGGGATTTTAGCAGGACAAGCCGCTACCACTGCCATAATAATTTCTGTCTCGGTCACCTTCTGTAATGCTTCAGTCAGGCCCGCGTATGAGGCTACCAGAGTGTTCATGTGTGGTCTGATGAGCTGCAGGACTGTGTCAATGTACTTGTGATATATATAGTTCGACACCTGGTAGGCCAGAGTTTGACTAATTGTACTGGTAAGACTCTGCAACTCCCGCCACGCTGTTAATTTCAATGTGACACCTTGAGGACAAGCCACCAGCTCTTGAGTATCTAATCTCTTTCGCCATTTTCGAATATGCACCAAGAGCTGGTCATTGAAATAAGCACAACTGACATAAATGTCGTCACACACATGTAATTTCGTTTCGTCACTTCCCTGGTCGCGAATAATGGCTTCGATGGCGTAATCAAGGGCCTGCAGTTTTTGCCAGGTGTCCGAGTTCAGGGTAATATGCTTACCAGGTCTATCGTGATAACCCGCTGCATTAAAATGCACTTCCTCGTCTTTCACACTGACAGTTAAATAGGGCGAAAGCTCCCACATGTCCTTCTGGGCTGTCTGGTGAGCCGCTTCGATTAGATTGTTGATCTCCTGGACAGACATAGGAAGTTGTTGTTGTTGTTTCACAGGCACTTGCTGGGGTACTACTGACGCCTGAATCACTGGCATT